>JAADXF010000522.1:0-16601 GCA_023337575.1 Pythium chondricola | reverse complement strand
CGGCGAGCGACTGCGAGAACGACTGCGGCTTCGACCACGACTGCGGCTTCGGCTGTAGCTGCGACTGCTTCGACTGCTGAACGACCGACTGCGGCTACGACTGCGACTGTTGAACGACCGACTGCGGCTGCGGCTGCGGCTGCGGCTACGACTGCGTCGACGGGGCGAGCGGCGGTCAAACGGAGAGGAGCCGCGGCGGTTGTACCGACCACGCAAGGGCGAGCGGGATCGCGAGCGCGAGTACGAGCGTGAGAACGACCGCCCGCGGCGGTTGACCGGGCTGCGTCGTGCCCCATAGCGGCTGAGATCCCCTCCTCCACGTCCCCTTCCTCCTCCTCTTCCTCCTCCTCCACGGAATGGACTGCGAGCACGTGGAGGTGGACCACGTCGGAAGGGGGACCGCGACCGCGAGCGTCCACCTCGTCCTCCCCCTCCTCCTCCTCTTCCTCCTCCACGACCGCCACGACCACGAAAGGGGGAGCGGCTCCGCCGGTTGCGAACAGGCGACCGCGACCGCCGTCCGCCGCCACTGCTCCGCTGACGATTGGCTCCATTCTGTCCATGTGGGGTCGCCTTGCGCGTGGTCTCTCGGGCTTCTTTCTCTTCTTTCACCACCTCGTCGGCGACGTCGCCAAACGCGACGCGAACTTTACGCCCGTCCAGCCACCCGTCGTCCATGTGGTCCAGCGCCGCCTGCGCGTCCTCGTGCGTCGTAAACTCGACGAACGCGAGGCCCTTGGGCACCTTGGACACGCCATGTTGCATCAAATGGACACGCATGACGGCGCCAAACTTGGTAAAGATCTCGGTCAAGTGGTCGGCGTTCACGTTGCGTGTGAGGTTCTCGACGCGGATGGACGCGCCCTTGGCTGACGGGCTCAGACTGCGGCGCCGCGGCGGCGAGGCGCGGCGTCGTGGGGACGCGGTGGCGTCGGTGGCACCTGCATGGTTTCCCTTGCTCTCCTCGCGGTTCTGGCGACGCGGAGACCGCGATGACGACCGAGAGGAAGAGCGGGACGAAGAGCGAGACGCAGACCGCGAACGGGAGCGTGGCGGGCGCTTGGTCTTGGTGTCCGTGGCCATCGGAATGGAAGGGGAGTTCCCTTGCTGCTGAGGCGTGCGATCCACCGCTGCCGACAGAGGTAAGTGGAGCCACCACTCAAGCAACCTTCGCACAACATCATCGTGCTTTGGTCACTCTAGCGCGGTAATGTCACTAGAGGAGAACACGGCCCAACGCCATTGGAAACTCTGACACGCAAATGAAAGCAGCGGACGCGCGGAGACATGGCTCCATACAACGGAAACGGTGCGTGCAGTGGTTCATCTGATAGAATACCTGACGACAAGCGAAACGAGGTACTGCCTACTGTGGTCACTAACTGAAATCTACCTCCTGTGGGTCGCGCAGAATACGATTAACGGACGCATCGGACCCGCTCGATGACACGCGATTCTACCTCGCGCAGCGGCTATTAAGCGCCGTAGACGCAGATCAAGACGCCATAGAGCCGCAGCAGCTCGCGCTAGAGTGTATGCGACTCGTTTCGCAGCATCAAGCGGAACTGGAGACGCTGGAGCAGCTCAAACAATGGAGCGAAGCGTTTACCTCGCTCCAAATGGCGTGGGTGGACTGTGGCTCGCGAGTAGACAGCGCCGCCGCCGTGAGAATATGGGACCGCTTCCACTCGCTCATTTGCAGCACGATCAGCCACCCAGAGCGAGCGCTGCAGCTCGATAAACTACGGATAGAGTTGCCCAAGTTAACCAGTGCCGCCATCGGTTGCGTCAAGAAATCCTACGCCAAGACACTCGCTGACGAGCCCACCACCAAGCCGCTCAATCAATTAGATCGAAGAGATACCATACTGGACGAGATCGAGCTCACGCATCAGTGGATTCCGCCGGTGTTCGCTCGTATCGCCAAGACGGTGGAGCGCCATGCCGCGGCAAGCCGCTGTCGCCCCGCTCTCGTCGATGCAGTCAAGAGAATCCAAGCCGTCATCGCACACAAGAACCCATACGCGTTTCTCTGTGTGCTGTATCAGCCACCGCCCGAGTTCTTGAACCAGTCGCTCCAGGAATGGGATCTGCAGGGCTCGCCCTTCGTGTACGACGTGGCCCAACTGCTGCAAGACAATGTAGACGCCATCGACCGCATGTGCAAGTGGATGAACGCCCCCGACGACACGTTCTGGAAGACGGTTGCGCAGTTTGCGATACTTCTCCGTCGGTTTGCCGTCGCATTCCACCTCGTGATGCTCCACTTGTACGCGATCGCGATGAAGCGAGAGGATCCTAGTACGACCGCGACCAGTATAGCGACCGAGATCCAAGTCGCGATCAAGAAGCATACGTCCTACCGACTCCACGGTCGCTACCGTCTCTCCAACTGGATGCGGCAAGCGGATGATCCCGTGATTCGAGAATCGTACACAATGTACCCCGAAGTGCTGGTGTTTGTGGACGAGTGGCGACGGGAAGTCTCCGACTACGAGTACGGGTTTGAACCAGTGGAGCGAGCCTATGATTACGACATCGGCGTGAACCGACGGAGATCGACCAAAGTGTGGCGCGATATGACGTACCACACGCATCGCATCGTGCAGCTGTGGCACAAGACAGGGTTGGCCAGTCGTGATTTCAAGCGCATCGATTTTGAAGAACTGGGCAAGCTGGAGAAGGGCATCAAGCATAGACTCGTGGAGATCACGGACATCCTGTACAAGCAGAACCTCGCCAAGTGGATGGCATTCCGTACCAACCACGCCCAAGCGAGAGTGGTTGGTGAGCTCAAGATACTGAGGCACCAAGGCGGGTACCAGTCGGGGAGCATGCTGCGTCGAATATCCAAGAGCCTAAGCAAGTGGCATGAAGGCAGCAGCCCGCTAAAGTTTCACCAACCAATACTGGGCATGCCTGTTTGTGCTCAGGCTTGCATCCACACGAGCGAGGCACCCGTTCTCTGTCCCATAAAGGAAGACGCCATACTCAAGTGGACGGACAACGAGATCGACACCCACGAGCAGCATACGGAGCGTGTCCACGACCTGCAGACGCGTATGCTGACCAGTAGCGATGCCCTCAATCTCCCACGGATCATCCACGAGCCAGCGAGCAGTCGAGATAAGACCTACGAGATCGACCCAGAGACCACTATCGCTGGACTTCTCACCGCATACCGTCGACTGCGAACCGTGGCCCACGACGCTGTGATTCATGGTGAGGAGATCGCGTTGCACAGTGCAGCTGAGGCGTTGATCCAGCGACCATCGCTACGTATTAATACCTCCGTCCCGCACCGTGAGCCATCGCTCGTGGAGCAGGACGCCTCCATTCGAGAGGACGCGCGCAATGTCCAGGAGCTACTCACGGTGGCCAAGAGCTCTGGTACCAAGGATAAGCTCTTGACACAGGCACACACGCTGTTGAAGCTGGCCAACACGCACACGTTGCACTGCATTTGAATCGAAGCCAAGGCGACCGTTGTCATATTTATTCATGTACTATTCTATGGCTGCACCGTCTTGCTCTGGCCCTGCACGTCACGGAAGGCGTCGTTGATCACGTCGCGGTAGTCGCGCTGGTTGTAGCGGTCGTACATGGTCTGCATCCACGCGAGCGTCTCGTCCGCCTGGCGGGTCAGTGTGTAGCCGCTCGCCTCGCTCAGCCGCAGCGCCTCGGCCGAGCTGTTGAGCGCCACCTTGGCGAATTCCCAGCTGCGGTTGCCGCGTGCCTGGGCGCGGCCAAGTACCTGGATCACCTTGTAGTAGACCAGCGCGGTCTGCTCGTCGTGCTTGTCAATGTCGATCGAGATATCCTTGGGACCAATCTCAAACTTGATTTCGCAGTCGCGGTCGACGCGGCCGGCCGTCTCGAAGCGTACCTTGGTAGTGGTGTTGCTACGGTACTCGTAGCGCGTCACGAGCTTGCGCGTGGTCATGGCCAACGCTCGCGAGCAGCGCAAAGTTGGTGAACGCGAACTCTTCATTGGTCGACTGCAGCGCGAAGAGAATGGTCTCGCCCGGCAGCAGGTACTCCGCGGCCAGCGCCTTGGCGAAGTCGCGCACGGGGCGGCAGATGTCGGCCGAGCCAGTGAGGTCCGAGGTGAGTCCTTTGAGCATTTGCGGTGCGGTGTGGTGAAGTGGAAGCGAATCGTAGATACCGGTAGGCCCCCACGTGCAGGTGGATGTGCGAGTCGCGTGTGACAGTGTCACCCACCTACTGTACATACCGTATTACTGTACAGTACCTGTCCAACGCTGTCTGCACCCATTCCTTTTCAGAGGCTTTTAACTGCATGAGTGGGTGTGTATGTGCTATCGAAAACAGACGCTATTGATTTATAGAGGTTTGTCATGACACAGTACCTACGGTAGAGTAACGGGAAAACCCCAAGAATGCCAGCGATCACGACAGAGTACTGAGCGCCGTTGGACAACGCGCGTGACACTCGACGATTCCACGCGGCGAAGAAACGATGTTCAAGTCGCTCACCAAGGACCTCACTGGCACCGCCGACATCTGCAACACGGTCACCGACCTGCGCAAGTGCCTCGCCAACGACTACCTGCTGCCTGGCGAGCAGGTCCTCTTCTCCTTCCAGTCGGCCAAGGAAGAGTTCACCTTCACCAACGAAGCCGTCTTCACCATCGTCGGCGAGAACGCCACCACCACGCGCAAGCTCATCTCGCGCTTCCCGTACCGAGAGTATGTGATCAACACGGTGCAGTTCGAGACCACGGGTCGTGTCGACCGCGACTGTGAGATCAAGTTTTATTTGGGCAAGGACCAGGAGATCTCGATCGACATCGCCAAGAAGGAAGAGCAAGCCATCAAGAAGTACTACAAGGCACTGCTGGCGCTGCAGCGTGAACAGGAGCAGCGTCGGCGCAACTGGAACTTGGCGGTGGACTCGCTGCAGCGGTCATCCGAGGCGTTGCGATTGGATGGTCTACGCCTGGATGGTGACTCGGCTAGTGTGGACAGCGCGCTGGGTCCGTTGGCGCGTCAGGCGAGTCTGAGTTTGTCGTGGCTGCAGCGGGACTACGACTCGCTGCACGGCCGCTGCTACCGCGAGGCGATCGTTGCTGCACTGAGATGACCAGGCCCTGAGCCAAGTAATAGCTTGGTGGAGCGCCAATGGCACCCGTAACGAGTAAATCTATACTCTATTCGTCGATGCATTTCCATCCTTTCGGTTGGACTCGTAGTCGGCGCTAGTTTCCTTCAAGCAGTCTGTGTGAGCGAGGGCATCATGAAGATTGGTGTCGTCTCTGACCTCACAGACAGCGCGGACATTTGTGGAAGACTTTGCGTCACTGCAAAGTCGAGCGTATCTCATCCATGACGAGGTCGTGCTCATCGCACTGAGCTCACCCAAAGAAGAGTACTCCTTCACCAACCTCGGACTGATCACTGTGTGTGGAGAATCGGCGATGACCACCAAGAGGAACGTCGTGCGGTACGACTACCAGACGGAGGCTGTACGCAGCGTACGCTTTGAAAGCTGCGGTGTCACTGGCCACGACTGTGAGCTCAAGTCCCGTGAATGAAGATGAGCAGCGGAACTACATCGCTGTGCTGACCCCATCGACTGTGCCACAATACAAATGACTTGTCGGTCGCAATTTCGACATATTCTGCTTCGAGGTCTCTTGCCTATTGTTTGCCCTTCTTGCCCCCCCCTTTGCCCTTCTTGTCGTCCGAGTTGAGCGCGTCCTCCGCAGCCTTGCGGATTTTGTCTCGCGTCTCCTTGAGCCCCGTGATGATCGCCGTGAACGCCTTAAACTTGTCGTTATCCTCACTAAACGTCGCGGTCTGGCGAGACAACGCCCCGAGGAATTCCTCCTCTTGGAGTGGCCGCTTGTCCAAACACTCGACGCGTCGCTGGGTCAGCGTATCTTCCACCGCCTTGACGATCGAGCCTGACGAGTACCCCTCTGAAATGTGCGCCAGTGTGCTGATATCCAGCTCGTCCTTGACCTTGCGTACCGGTGCAGCGATGCCCAGCGCCTCGGCGTGCTTGCGTACGCTCTTCTCCAACGACTGCTTCCACAGCAGCACTCGGGACGCGTAGTCAGGGTATGGGACGTGGAGAAACTTGTCAAAGAATTGACGGTAGTCCTTGGGCTCGCCGGCCATCGGGTTGCTCGACGTGCCCACGATCAGCACGCGGTCCTGTGGCTCCAGCGCCGCTTTGACGTACGTGATCAGATCCTTCTTGAACCGTGACGGCCCGTCGGCACTCGCTTTGCTCTTCTTGCCGCCTCCACCAGAAAAGACTTGCTCGCAGTCATCGATGTAGATCAACACCGGCTGGAACGACGCCACCTTGGCCAGCATGAACACCATGTGCACGAGCTTGGTCGGCCCGGTCTTGCCCGTGAACTTGCCCACGAGATTCCCTGGGGACAGGTTGACCACGAGCGCACCCGTCGCGGTCGCGATCGCCTGCACCAGCATGGTCTTGCCAGAGCCTTTGGGCCCATAGAGCATCAGTGACTTGACGTGTGGCGTCTTGGCTCGAACGAGTGCCGAACTGAGTGGCAGGATCGCATACTCGGTCACATTCTGTCGCAGCTGAGCCGCTGACGGATCCTGTGGCACCCAGTTGCCCAGACGGTCACGCCGCTCCGAGTGCTGGTACACGGTGCCCAAGTAATTGAACGCGCCGATGAACTCGTGGATCGCACAGGCGCGTGCCACGTGCACAATCTTCTGCTCGACAAGTAGCGGCAGGAACGAATCTGGCGCGCGGCCTTTGAGCTCGGCGATCTTGTCGCCAGGGAGTGCTTTGCCCTTCTTCTTGCCGTCTTTTTTGCCACCTTTCTTGCCACCTTTCTTGCCGCCCTTCTTGCCGCCCTTCTTGCCACCTTTCTTGCCCTTCTTGCCACTCGCCGCGGCCGCCTCGATCTGGGCCTTGATATTGACCAGCTGCAGCACCAGCAGCTCGTCCACTTGCTGCCGGATCTGCACCTCCACGGGCCCGCGCACCACGTCTTTGGCCAGTGACACGTCGTACTTTTGGTAGAAATTGTCCAGCTCTTCGCGCTCGAGCCACACTTTTTCATACTGCTTGACGGCGGTCGCGAGCTTGCCACAGAGCTCGGACGGACCGGTGAGTGGTGGTGGCTTCTCGGGTGCTTCCTCTTCTTCATCGGCGGCGCCCTTGGCGCCTTTCTTGTCCCCTTTCTTGTCATCTTTCTTGGCACCTTTCTTGTCATCACCCTTCTTGCCCTTGCTGTCTTTCTTGGCAGCCGCGGCCGCTGCTACCTCCTCTGCTTCTTTTGCCTGTGCCTTGGCCTCGTCACTGTCGCCATTCACCATCGCGTAGTACCCAGTCAGGTCTTCAGGCAGCGCGCCGGTGGCCATCACATCGGTGATCCATTTGCGCCTCTCTTCCAGCAGCGTCTCCTTCACGAACGGGCCTTCCTCGGCCGCGACGACGCCGTGGAGATCCACGAGTGCACGCTCGTACTCCTCTTTGTTCTCCTGCTGCTCGGTCTTGCGCTGGAGTCGCGCCTCGGCCAGTCGCTTCTCCAGTGGACCGCGGTCTGTCTTGGGTGCCTTCATGCCGATAAACACCAGCTCCTCATCACGCTCTCGCTCGGCACGCGCACGCGAGTGGTACCCACGAAACATGCGCTGGATGTTGGCGGCCGCAATGTCCGGGTCCATCTCGGGTGCCTGCGCCGTCTCGTAGAGTTTGCGCTGCTTCTCTTCTTCTCTCAGTTCCTGGACAAGCACGCCACGCTGGCGCCCCTGGCGACCACGCTCGTTGCGCTGGATGATCGCGATGGCTTCATCGAGGGACATGGCGTCGCCCAGCGAGAGCTGTTCGTCTACCTCGTCCAGGTAGATCGCGTCCACACCGTGCTTGAGCTTCATGTAGCCCTTGACCAGCCGTTCACGACGCAGCAGCTCGTCGGCCTGGTCGTCGAGAAACGACGTGGGCACGGGCACCTCGAGCGTCTCCGGCGGCAGCTTCAAGTCCACGAGGATGTCATCGAGGTTGACGTACTCCCACGGGAAGCTGCGCTCCGGCGTGGTCTGGACATCCGGGTTGGGTGGGTTCCACTTGACCAGGTCGTGTTTGAGCTCGACCAGCCGCGTGGTGACGACCTCGATGACCTGCTTGACGTCGATCCGCTTTTGTGGGTGCACCATTTGGTCGTAGCACTCGCAGAGCCGTGTGAGGATCTGAATGTACTTGATGTAGAGGCACGCGTAGTGCTGGAACGCCTCGACGATCGAGGCCTGTGGCGGCGAGTCCTCGGGGAGAGCGTCCGGGCCATCGCTGCTCGCGAGCGTGTGGTCTTCGATGTGGACCTGCTCGTTGAGCTCGGCCATGGCCTCCTGCCATCGCCGGTCGTACGTGCTGCTCGCCATGCTCGTGTTGAAGGAGGAGGGTGGTGGTGGGGGGGAGTCCTAGCTAAGTAGTGGGCGAGCGTGAAGAGACGCGGTCGGTTGGTGGAGCGGTTTAGGATGGAAACGGTAGCGACTGATGTGGGTTTCGCACTGTGGATTGATTGCCTTGCAGTACGACGACACGCGTGCTACGAGGAAGAAAGTACCGGTAGTGATGGCGGTGGAGACCACTACGGTACCGGTACGGTATCCAACAGAGGCATGTCGGGGTTCCGGTATGTGGACGCTCTCATATTTTAATAAAGGTGGTGATGGCGTCGTGGCGGTTCTAAGGCGTCGATGCAGTTTCTGGTGGACGACACGAGTCACTCCAGGTCGTGCAATGGTAACGAGGCGTTTGAGGGTGCGGATGGAACCTCGAGAATCCTCGAGGATGGCCGTCACGGCGTTTACTACTTCCAAGTACTAGTACTGTACAGTGAGCTTTACAGTAAAGCCTTTACTGCAGCATCTATGGCATATCCTTAAACAATTATTTACAGAGGTACCACATTCTGTTTCAGAGGTATACTGAGAGTAAATGTACTACAACAAGATAGAAATGACGTATCCTGATATAACATTTATTGCAGGTCATGAATCTATTTATACAGGTATGTCCAAAGTGCATCTACTTTGATAAGTGATTCCTAGAATGACCTATAATAATTAATCACAAAGGTTATGTATCCATTTGTACAAGTATATCCGAATGTTGAGATACTGAGATAAAGTATTTCAGACCAAATTAGGCTAGTTTGGTCTTGTCAAAACGACGCGCGTTCACTTTTAGTTGGCAGTCTGGGTTCACGATGCTCGAAGAGAAGGAATCAATCGTCGCGCTCGCGACGTCTCTCGCATCCCTCCACGAGATCGAAGGACCATTTAGTGGCATCTACGAGACACTGGAAGGTGTCGAGCAGCTGATCTTTCATCACAAGGACGCGTTTGGTGTTGGCAATGTTCAGTTCCAGCAGGGCCTCGAGGAGTTCCTCCTACTCTGCAACACGGCAGCCATCCAGCATCTACAGCATGTGGCCAGTGATCATCAGGTCAGCCAGTGTGGTGAGTTACTGAATCGCGCAGAGCAGCACACACGCCGATCGGGGTACTTGCGGACAGTGGATGGCCATCCGACCAATCGCCCCCACTTAAGGGTCCTGACCCTCAACAACCTAGCCTGCTACAACAAGCAGATCAAAAAGCCGCTCGCGGCCATCGGTTTCCTGGAGAAGGTACTGGAGATTCAGCTACGGGAGTACGATACCAGCGACGGACGCCAAGGCTCGCTTTCCGTGACCGAGTGCATCGAGAACGCGATTGCACACACGCATCTCAATCTCTGTGCCGTGCTCTCGCAGATGCGCCGCCATGACGCAGCAGCACAGCACGCTCGCTCTGCCATTGACATACTGGACAAAGTACAGCGAAGCGACGCCCACGAAAGCATGGACTGGAATCTGCTGCTGGTAGCGCACTACAACCTGGCGGTCGAGATGGAGCACCTGAGGAACACCACCCACTCCATCGCAACGTGTGAGAAGGGTCTCGCGATCGCAAAGCAGCGACAGCTAGATCGCACCAGCAACGATGTGGTTCGAATGCTTGAAGAAATGGGTCGTTCCCAGCGCGTCGGCCATGGTATCAAGTCACCACGATCACTCTCGCCACGCAATCGCCCGGTATCACCACGATCGCTGCGACAGAAATAAAACACATTACGAAGTTGATCCACACTCGAGCTATTTCTGTGTAGGTACAAGCTGTTGATCAGGAGCCCCAGTGATGCGTGGCTCCATTGGAGACGACGTAGTCTGAGCGTAATGAATGCAGAAGTGGCACATGCTCTGGCCGCCGTGGTCGCAGCACTATGGACGGAGGCGGCGCTGACTTCTGTCTACCGAAGAGCGGACGCGAAGGGATCCGTACTCCACGACGTAGCTGTTACCACGATCAAGACAAGCATCCAACAAGGTTTGAGCCATGTAGTACAGTGTCGACCACAGCCTCATCCACCAGTCGAGGCATCGCCTGGTGTGATCACTGATCAAATCACCGACGACGCCGCTGGCCAAGACTCAACGACGATGCTATTGACGGTGCTGCAAGCCCACGCTGGAACGGTGGCGGAGAGTGTCATCGATCACACTCTCGTCGTTGTACGAGCCTTGAGCCCAGTGCGTGTCGGGGAGAGTAATATCGAAGAGCCACACGCAGAGAAGACTGTTCGACTCGACCTTGACGCCGTATCTCCGACAGCCACCGTGTTTGTTAGCGATGTCATTGAGACCGTTTTACGCCACCATCCCAACCAATCTCCGCTAGTGAAGGCTCCACCGATCGTGTATGCGAAGCCCTTCACTGAGGAAGCAGTGGCAAGTGGGTACGTTCAACAGGTCGTCGAGAGTGCGGTGCATCACGTAGCGCCGCTAGACAATGAAGTGGCCGCTACGATAGCGGCCACTCCATTGTCTAGACCATTGTACATGCCTCAGCAGTCAGACATGGCGACTCGGTTTATCGTGGACATGGTCGCGTCGGCTGTATACCACATGGCTGCAACCGTCTTGCTCCCAGCCAAGCAACCCGATGCATCCCTTCCTCGTCCCAAGCCACGAGAAAGAACTCATAATGCTGAGCAACCAGAGGAGACACCACTAATAGCAGACACTCCAGTGAAGCACCAGCCTGCAGTCAAACTCGCGGCTGTCAAACCACCACCTGTGAGAAAGAAGAAGAAAGCGCCTCCTCCCACGACTTTGGCAGGCCAAAGCATGAGACGGTCACCTCCAAAGCACGAGCAGCAGGCCGAGTTCACTGAGGCCATTGATGACCGTGCCTCGTCTCCAGCGCCGCGTTTGAGGAAGGTGGAAGAGTACATGGCTCAGCATCCTGTCGATCGCGTGCGGAAAGCGTACCAGCGACGGCGGCATCCTGAACCTGCTCTTGCTCCAGAGACTCACACCAGCGGCTACGATGCTGAAGACGAAGACAACCGCCCGCTAGCTGTCAGCCACGCTGGAGTAGCTCCTCGATCACAGGTTCTTGCCCCACTCAACGGACGTCGGCCACCAGATCTTCCCGCAAAGATCAAGCCCACGCCTGTGGTTGATCGCCCGGACAAACTGGGACTGGTCAATAAACCGAAGAAACGGTCGGGATTCTGTCAGCAGTGTATCTACGAAGGGCGGCCGTGCAAGATCGTTGACTGCCTCAAGCATCAGAAACTGCGATAGCTCAAGAGTGCAAATAAAAATATTGAATCACCTGGGCGCCGACTAGTTGAGTTCGTAGAGACCATCGAGTTCGAGCTCGCGAATGCGTGCGAGGTTGCTGAGCAGCACGTCCTTGTCCTTGTGTGTGAGCATAATGCTTCCTGGGGTGGTGAACATGTCGATCGTTCTTCGGATCATGTCTCCGGGACCGAGGAAGATCTCCTTCTTGAGGAACGATGGAAACTTTTCAATCTCGGCGAGGCCTGGAAGGCCCTTGAGAACACCGTTGTTGTACGAGACCAGCATGGCTTCACAACCATACTCGAGCAACTCGGTTGGCTACAGAACAATCATGTCCCAATCAGTTCTGTGTTTGTGATCGTTCCACATAAGAACAGCACATACCCGCTCAGGAAGCTTCTCGAACGCTTCGGGGCTAAGGAAGCTGTCGATAGCAGCATCCACTTGGTTGTATCCGACGCACTTGTTCGCGATCGGAACCCAGGCACCTTCACCACCATGGCAGCGTGCACCGACTTCGATGAGCACTGGTGATCCACGGCAGAACTTGACTTCACCGTGTGCCGGGCCGTTCCGAATTCCGAGGGCGTCTGCACAAGTCACACAAGCGTTAGTTGACTGAATCCACAACACCGTGAGTGCTGGAATACATAACGTACCAAGAACCTTGAACTGGTAGTCGATGAGCTCGTGGATGATTCCCTCAGCTGGCATGATCGAGAGCCCAAAGTAGACGAATGCCGCGTTGTTCACACGCCGCTTGTCGTACTTCCAGATCGCAATGACCTTGTGGTGACCGTTGCGGCTGACGGTATCCACGACGTATTCGTCACCTTCGAGGTACTCCTGGAGGAGGACGGCGTTGTTTTCGATGCCGAGGCCATTGATTTTGCCGATAATGCTGTAGAATGTGCGCTTGGCCTCTTCGAGTGAGAAGCACAGCACCACATCTTCCGTCCCAGCACTCTCCAACGGCTTGAGAACGACTTCGAACGGGCTTGGCTTCAGGTCGTGTGTGATGAACGCTTCAGCCTCCTCCCAGGTGGTAGCTTTCACTTGTTTGACCGCTCGCACACCAGCTTGTCGCAGAGTCTCGCCCATCAAGTACTTGTCCCGTCGAGCGCTCGAGTGTGCAATGATGTTGCCTTCCAGGCCAAACGAGTCGACCAGAAGATCGGCGAGCTTGACACCAAGTTCCGCACCAGGCAGAACCGCAGAGACAACGTTTCCTTGGGCATCGCCAACAATCGCAGCAGCAGCCTTCTTCACTGCGGCCACCATCTTCTCAAGCTTGCCTTCGAACGCGATGGTGGCTGCGAACGTGAGCGTGAGCCCCTCTGGGATGAGACTGGCGACGTTTTCGATGTTCTCGAGCTTGTCGCTGTAGACACAGATGCATTCGTATCCGCGTTCCATGAGCGAGTGTGCGACAACAGCGCCAGTCGAGAATGGATCCACGACAACGACGACCTTCTTCTGTTCCTTCGCTTCTTCCGCCACCTTGGCTTCAATGGCATACAGTCCTTCGTACTCGAGCTCGCGAATACGAGCGTAGTCCTTCTTGAGCTGATCCTCATCGTCATGCGCCAACAGAACGCTGCCAGGAGTCGTGAACATGTCAATCGTCATCTCGAGCAGGTCGCCCTTGTGCACGTGAACCATCTTCGATACGTAAGACGGCATAGCTTCGATCTCTTTCATACCAGAGTAGTCAACGAGGACCCCCTTCTGGTACGAGACGAGCATTGACTCGCAGCCGAACGCCTTCAAGCTTGTTGGCTGTTGACATTCGCATTTACACATGAGATAAGCTTATCTCTCACTGCCATCAATCGCACAAATCACTTACGCGCTGCGGCAGAGCATTGAATGCATCGGCGTCGAAGAATGAATCCAGCGTTGCTTCCACCTGGTTGTAGCCGATGCAGCGGTTGACAATCGGGAGATAAGTTCCCTCGCCGCCATGGCAGCGCGAGCCAATCTCCACAAGGCATGGCTCTCCGTTCACAAACTTGACTTCGGCGTGGCCAGGACCATGCACAATCTCCAGCGCATCTGCACATTCAAACCAAACCTGTCAGTAACGGAGACATCGCAGTAGCAAAATACCAATCGCGGGGAAACGTACCCAACACGCGCAAGACGTAGTCGACGATGGGGGTGATCACGTCGCCCGCCGCAGCACGTAGCAAAACGCCATAGTACACGAACGGCGCACCGTTGACACAACGCTTGTCGTACTCCCAGACGGCAACGACCTTGTGCACGCCGTTGCGGCTGACCGTATCGACCACGTACTCGGTGCCGTGGAGATACTCTTGCACGAGGGTTGCCGTGTTTTCGAGACCAAGACTGTTGATCTTGCCCTGGATGTTGCCAAATGCACGCTTGACTTCCTCCATCGACGTGCACAGCGACACGTCATCGCTGCCAGCGCTCTCCACAGGCTTGACGATGACTTGGAATGGCTGTGGCTTGAGGTCATTCTCAATAAAGTCAACGATCTGCGACCATTTGGTCACGGATCGCTGCTTGACGGCGCGCAGGCCCGCCTTGCGGATCTTCTCGCCCATGAGGTACTTGTTGCGGCGCGCATCCGAACCAGACGACTTGTTGGTGGTCAGCCCCATGCGCTCCGACAACTTGTCCGCAAGCATCACGCCTGTCTCAGCACCAGCAAGCACACCGATGATCTTGACGCCCTTGACAGCGTACAGCGCCGCGAGCGTCGTGTCCAGCGCTTCATTTTCATGCTCGTGGGCGCCGTTGTGGAAGATCAGCGCGCTGTACTGGTCCGTGAGGCTGGTCGGGATGTGCTTGATCAGGTCTTTCATCACGTCCAGCGTGTCCGAGTACACGCAGACGCACGCGTAGCCGCGCTCGAGCACCTTCTGGCTCAGCGTCATGCCTGTGGAGAACGGGTCGACGACCACAACGGCCTCGGCGAGTGGTTTCTCCCCAGCCACCACGGCTGGCGGTTCTTCCGGGATGCGGAAGAGACTGCGCATGCCGTCGACCGAGTCACGCTTCTCGCGCATGTTGAAGTAGCGTCGGTACATGACGTCCGAGACCGTGAGCAGGTGCTTTTGCGAGCGCAGACGCGGGTCGAACGTGGCGGCGCGCTGCAACGGACGGAACCCGGACATGGGCTGCGTGCTGGCGATCGTCACGCGGTGCACGCGCTCATCGAACGTGACCGCGCGCTGCTCGGGGGACAGCGGCTTGAAGGCGTCATCATCGGTGGCCGCGCGGCGAGGCGGCACGGCGCGTGCCGGCGGTGGCGGCGCATGTTGCGACGGGGTTTCCTTGGTGGGGGAGTTGCCCATGGTGGTTTAAGTGAGGGAGGGGGAGGGGGGAAATGAGGAAATGGAATGTGGATCGCGTCGTCGGCGTTGGCGTTGGTTTGGTTTGGGGTTGGTTGGTGGTTGGCGTTTTTTTGGGTGGCGCAGGGAAAGAAATGGAAGCGGAGCGCTTCAACTGGAGGTGACCACCGTGGTGAGATTGAAGCTGCACGTTTTCGCTTGCGTACTTTAAAAGTAACGCTAAGGAGTCTTTTTTCTGTCCTTATCGCTACTTCCCACGGTTTAAAGTTTAGATAGTGCAATATAACCGTTACATAACCCTACTCCCTGTACCCCTAAACCCTAAGCCCTAGAGTTTTGGTAGGTTGCTCTAGCGCCGTGCGCTGCGCTCGGCGCTCCGAGGGGTTCGGCATTGGTCCTCGCGTGTTTACACTAACGTACAGTATATAATAAAAGACTCAGAAAATAAATTACGAAGATAAGTGTACCTTTTCTGTTCCGTTAAAGTTGACCTATGCGCTTTGGCAGAAGGGCCGCGGGCGGATTTTTTTCTTCGAATGGGATCACGCAGGAGAATCTCAGGTGTTTTAAACATGTGGCATTGGTTGGAAACGAATCGCGCGATTGCAGAATCAATGACGCGTATGCGACCGCGGCAGTCGCATACGATAAGGAATGCGTCATTGATTCACTTGTCTCGTCAGTGCGGTGGTTAGCGTCCATCCAACCAGCCATCGGGTGATTCGCTACCACATTCGGCGTGATCGATTGGGTGCGTCCAGCTCCAGGATCGAATCGACCATGAGACAGTCACGATCCAAACCAGCTCTCCATGCGCCAGCTGTCTCAGGTTGAGTGTGTGAGAAAGAATGACACGACGCGATCAGGGTCGGAGTGAGCACAAGTGTGCCTTCACATCAGTGCGTGTACAGTGCATGGTATGTATGCGTGACTATGAGAGCCAAAGTGGTGCTGACGGCATCGCGCTCTCCACTGCAGAAATGCACAGGCCTTGAAGTGGCTGGCGTCAGTGTCAGTCGTACACTGCAGAGAACTTGGCATCATCGATCTTGTGTAGACGGTCTCCATCTAAACACCTAGTATCTTAAACCTTATGTAGGTTCAGTTACGCTTCAAACCCGCCGCACTAGGTTTAATTTTTCATGGCTGGAGCCTCAGGCCCACACATATCATGGAGCTGGACGAGCAAGTGTTCGCGGATGACGCGTTCGACTGCTACGCGTGGCTCGAGGAAGCGGTGATCGACCGCGGAGGCAATGTCCCGGAGCTCGTGCACCTCGTCCCACAGCTCACGCTGCTCTCCCAGTCGCTCACCAAGTCGATCCACAGCACGCTCCATCAACTCACGATCGCCGGGCCGCAGCTACAGGCGCAGCTCGACGCGATGCAGCGCGTCACCACTCCGCTCACGCAGCAGCTGGATGCCGTTTCATTTGTGGTGGGCCACCCTACAGCGTTGGCGTCGGCGTCGACGCGCTCGCCGCACCACGGCGACGCCAAGAAGAACGAAGACGAGCAGGACCTGCAGCAGTTGATGGTGCTCCACGAGGCCAAAGAGCGGCTGCTCGCGTGCTCCAAGGCGCTCGTGGAAGCTGCGCGATGGGAGAAGAATGTGCGCTTGTGCGTGGCATCG
>JAADXF010000521.1:0-16608 GCA_023337575.1 Pythium chondricola | reverse complement strand
TGTACATCATGGCGCAAATCACCGTTCTCCACTTCACGGTGGCCGACCTGACGTGGTGGCGAGCCCCAATCACGATGGCACTCGTTGGGACCTGGTGCTGGTCGCTCTGGCTCCTTTGCTTTGACGCACTCATGCCACACACGCGTAGACAACTCGGACTGCCTGCTCGCATCGCCGCGTGGGTGTGCACCGCACTCGTCTTGTTGACGGCCGCCACCGCGGCGACCATGTTCCTACTCCTCCCACCGAATGCCCTCAACGACCGTGTGCTCGTCGCCTTCGCAATCCGTCACAGCATCATCGAGGTTCGAGCGCTGTCGCTGTACTTCACCTGTGCCTTCACCATCGGTTCATGGACCCTGCGACTACTGTGGCGACTCTGGCGCGCAGTGGACGGTGAACTGTGTGTCTTGGACGGACCCGTCGCGATTGATTACTCTCCACCTTCGCGAAAGTCACGAGCAGGTGGCGAGGTGTCAGTACATGCGATAGTGCCGGTCAGAACTTGATCGAGCATGGCCAACGCTTGGTTTGTCCTGGTCTCTTGCTCACTAAGTACATTGAATGCATCACCGGTGTTCTTGATGATCTACGCCATGACGAGTCAGCACCACTGTTAGCAACGGAGACTCCTTACCAGAGATGCGACCCGTTTCAGGATGCTGATCTGCTTTTCGCACGAGTCAATCTCACGTGGGGTGTCAGGCTTCAGGTGTGACTCAGCAATGACCAGAGTCTCGCATCCCAGGTAAAGGAGCTGTCGACGTTGATGAGAGAGTGCTGTGACCTCACGCTGGTGCCCGACCACAACTGACGCGAGATGGCGTCTTGCAGCATCCTCACAATCAACACGATCTAGGGGCGACACGACTTGAACCCACGACATGGTTGCGCTTCGTACCACACCAGATTGCGGCACATTTCCTGGTGCTCTTCAGCGCATGATTCCATCTGGCACCCGAAGTGGGTACATCGTTCTCTGATATTTGTCCTAAAAATGTAATAAATTGCAGGTTAGCTTACTGTTTTTTAGGACAAGTAGGACACTTTAGGACACAAATAGGACGCATAAGTGGCTTCCGTTCACGGTCTTCATCAACGCTTTCTTCGACGCCAACACCCAAGGCGTGAGAGCGCTCTGGGTTGCCAACCTCTTCACTGCGACCGGATTTCTTCTCGTCGCTGCGGTGGTCGGTCTCAGTGTCACAGCCGAGTTCCATCACTTCAACGTGTTCATCGCGAATGGCCACGCGCTGCCCGCTGCCGCGATCACACGTGATGGCTTGGTCACGATCGGAGTCGTGGTCTTGAGGAACGTCTACCGACGAACCAGAACTATCCTCACTCGCCGCACACGAAGCAGCGACCACCGGACACGGCGCACTGTGCAATGCGTCAGCTTCCGATGCCGACTGAGACTCCACCCTCGTTCGACACTCTCGTCCGATCCGTCGGCCCCAAACGATCACCTTGCCTCTTCCACCTTCAGCTTCCCCGTTGAAGTACTCACAAGACAAGGCAAGACGCGACTGCGATTCGTGCCGTACCAGAGAGCGTTCGACTCGAGCTCGATCGTTCTCCCCATGCTGCGTTGGATGCAACAAGGCCAGCGGTCGGTGGCAGGGTCGCATCAAAGACGATGGTTCAGAGGCTTGGGATGGATTGGAGTGTTCATAGCGGCCGCAGTATTGACAGTCGAAGTCGTGATGCCTGAGTATGCCGCCAGCTACGAAGCGACACTCTGCTCAGCTCTGGGGTCCAGCGCGGCGATCATCTTGCCGTGACTCCTCCGTTCAGGCGTGCACTCGGCGTTCATCCGCGATTTCCAGCTTTTGTTGATGCTGTGCTTGTGTCAACAACCGCTGCCGTCGCCATGACGCTGGTCTTCGTGTTGCCACCGTCACGAGTCCGTGATCGCATTCTCCTACGCGGCCGAATATTCGGAGTAAACTTCGAGCTCCGCGCGTTATCGATGTTCTTCAGCATGCTCGGCACGATCTCGACGTGGTCCTTGCGTGTCATCTGGCGGCTATGCGTCGCCAAAGAAACCGAGCTGGTGGTACTTGATGGCCACGTCGTCTACCCCACAAACACTGCAAGAGGTTCCCAGTCACCACCCTCAGCCGTACCAATCAATGGCGGAAGTATCGAAGGGCGCAGACAGCCTTGATGATTGAGGCGTACCTCGAGGAGGAGATTGGTCTCTGGGAGTGAGATATCGATGACAACTGACACCGAGATGGCTTCACCGAGGACTTGGTTCTTGGATGCTTTCATGAGCCTAAAAGCCACATCTACGCCCGCGCACAAAAGAAAAAGCCTGTGATAGCATCGACTTGCAAAGTTGGCGACGCGTCTCGAGCACCGTAGGGAAGCGCGATTGGACCCAAGGCTGCAACGACACCGCTCGAGTGGAATGAGACCCGTGTGAGCGCGCCTCCTAGACTCATCCTCGCTGATCTCACGGTGCCGTGTCCATCGCCTCTTGCGGAATGAAAGATGTTGCCACCGAAGACCTGCAACCCCTCAGCACCGATTGATTCCACCAGACGCCTGACTTCGACTTCAGTCGCCTGCCTCATCTCGTCCCCGCTCAGCTTGCGCACGACGACACCGAACTCACCGACCTTCCAATGATCTTGAACTGTGTATACACCACGACTATCCGATGCCACGTAGATCGGGTGTACGGAAGTGTAGCGGTATCTGGTATGGTCACCCGAGCTGGCAAACACCAGATCCTTCGGGTTCATGGATGTGTACAGTCTGATGCGAGGCTCGTTCGTGTTTGCTGGATTCACCACTTGCTGCGCCAGTGCTTCACTGATGATCGTACTCAAATCACGATGGCCCAAGGTTCCTTCGATGGCCACGGCAACGGTGGACACCGACTCGTAAACCCCTCTACCCACGCCCATCGTTTCGATGAGATCCACAACCTCGAGCGAATTGTTTACCAGAATCGGCGTCAGCTGCTTCTCAGTACACAGCGCAAACGGCTCGAGAAAGACGCGACCCTGGAGCCGAATCACCATAGCAGAAGGGCAGGTCAGCACACCACCACTGGATTCCATCGTCGTCTTCGGCTTGCGTCGTCCTTGCAGCTTGGATACACGACCTCCTCCCCGAACGCGCGTGTACGTCATGATCGGCCGCGCGCAACTACCGATGGCTACTTCAGCTCCGCTGACAGGCGCTGTCGGAAACCACCCTTTTACGAGGTGAACAAGAGCCTGCGAAGACTTGTGGTTGGCGCTCCACAGCAGAAGAGACGTCCGTGAGTCTCCATCCTGTTCCGCATCTCCATTGCTTGTAAATGGACACTCCAGCTCCTCCGTGAGTCCGTTTGCCGACCAACGAAGCGCCTTCCGATCGAACGCAGCGACCTCCACACGCGTATCAGGAAACACACCCATCGATACCGTCAACCGTACGATGTCCCGATCAGAATCCACTACTTCAGGCTCTTCACTTGTATGCGATACCTCCTCCAGCGAGCCGACGACCACGCAGTCGACTGGGATCACGTCTTCCTCGAGCATGAGCTGGATCAATTCACTCCACAGGCGATCATCTCTTGGCACGGACTCTGGCGATGCGAACGAGATCGTCACGACCGCCAACGCAGGTGCGAATCTCACGCAGCCACACTTGTTCTTTCGTCCCAGCGCCGACGCCATCGCACGAACGCACGACCCTGGATCGTTGGCTTGGAACACCCTTGCCTTCCACTCGTCATGCGTCGATTTCGCGCCTCGCACCGCCAAACTCCACGGTTTACAGACGCACGCAAGCGCACTGTTCTCTCTCCAGACCAGGAACGGCGCGATGCTCTGCGCGACGATGTCCTGTGGAAGTAGATGGAGGACTCCGCCACCGGTTGAAAGTTGACGTGTTGGTTTCCCTTTTCCCTTCGCGCAGCCCCTTCTTCCACGCGCTTGCGAAGAAGAAGAAGAAGAAGAAGCGCCTGTATAGCGCTCCATAGCAGGGTCTCGTCGCGCGTCCCCGCTGCGTCGGCGATGTTCACTGCCGCACCCTCGTCGGTTCACCATGTTACTTGTTGCTCCTTGCTCGTTGCTTCCCGCCACCAGGAAGAGGTTGTCTGTTTCAGTTGTAAACTCGAAAACCTGTGTACATATAGGTATTTCATCTCTTTGTTTATGACTATATTGGTAGATAGTTTTGAGAGTGATGATGGTCGATGGATACACTTCGTCTGCAGATCGCCGCCACCTACCCAGACCCTGTTGACTTCACAACGGCGAGCTCATGACGAAGCAATGCTGTCCATGCGTCATCGGAAGAGCAATCATCGGCCAGCTTTTGCAAGATCGAAGATCGAGTGGGTTTGATACAGAATGTGCGACGCGGCAGCAAGAACCCAGTGGACTGGTGACCAGGACTCCACTGACTCGCGGCTCTTGTCAGGACATCGCGGCGAAGCTCTTCCATCATCTTGAGTCCCTCAGGCGACATCGTTGACCTGGCTGACGATGAGCAGGTGTTTCCTTCCCGTGGCGTGCCTTCACGGTGAGCTGGATCCACAGGCCGAACACTCAACAGCTTGCGTCTGATCTCATTATCCGAGGCCCGCCGAATCGATTGCATCGACGGAGACAGGGTCCCAAGCGATCCACGCGGAGATGTCGGCCCAGACTGGAGACTCTGGCGACGACTCTCGGTCGTCTCTGCCACAGTGAATGAGCGTGATCGCTCGAAGTGGTCCCCAGCCACCACGTGGAGCTGCCCAACAACCTGCAAGTCGGCTTTGACCAGCTCGCCACTGCGACTACTCGAGTGGTATGCAGCCGGGAAGTCGCGCTGCTCAGCGCGAAGTACTTTGTGGTGGATCCAGGACGACAGGAAGTCGATGACAGAGCACGTGGATCGCTGTTCGTCCAGACAGTCCTCGAGCCAGTCGATGTGGTGTACCTGACGCTCGAGTTCCATCGCTTCCCCATTCAACACTTGCATCTTCTTCTGCGCCTCCTCCTCCAGTTGCTTTCGCGTTTGCTCATACTGCATCTTGATGGAGGCTTCGACTTGGTCTCGATTCGCCTGGACGTCTCGTTTCAGACCCGCGATCTGGGCGAGTTTGTTCTCGATCGCCGTCTTGCGGGATTCCACGAGTGGATCGCACTTGAATGACTCACGGAGACTACGCTCGTATGCATCGCTGATACTGAGCAACCGATGGGACCCTTTGTCGCCGATCGAGTGGTCACCGACCATCTTGCAGTTGACGCACACGGGGATCGAGCACACCGGGCAAAAGAACTCGATCTTCTTGTCACCGTGCACCGAGCAGGTCGCCTGGAAGTCACCCATACTGTCTTCAAGATGCTTGCTAATGATGGTGTTCAGCTCGTCGTTGGTTGCTGCGTCGGCCACAGTTGAGAGATGACTTGGATCGTCCGCATCGCCTTCTGCCTGTGGTGCAGAGCTGCGTCGACGGGGCGTGTCTGCTGCCGTCCTAAGACCGGCAATGTCTCGCTTCGCTGTGCGCTTGTGTCTGCCCACGAGTTTGTTGGCAGAGTGAACTTCGGTGTCACACTTGGCGCACAGCTCAGCGTCACACGATTTACACACTAGCGTGGCTGGGCTGGTCTCACAGAGCGCGCAGGCCTGGGACTTCTTGACTTCGACTGCGCTGAATGAAAAGCGGACCAGGTATTGTGGTAGGATCTGCAGCGCGTCGTGGAGGATGTACTCGTGCGAGTATCGCTGGTCATGGGTTTGCTCGGTCTGGTCGGCAGTAGCGATACGGTAGCTGTGGTAGCCAGGAGGAAGCGGTCGCTGTTCTGCCTCGTGCTCATTGAACACGGGGAGTGATTTACCCACGGCGATCTTGCACAGAACGAGTTGCTTGCGGCCTTTCTTGTGCAGATTTGGATCCAGGTGAATAATGCCCGTGAAGAGTTTCTTGGCGTGGTGCGCGGTGGAGACCTGTGGGAATCCAAACGCATGGACGTCACTCATGGCTGCACTCAGTTCGTCGACATCGACCCACGAGTCGAGCTCGAGAAGCCCGCACGCTCGCTCTTCGTACTGTGCAATGAGTGCAGGGTTCTTCATATCCCACATCAACAGGTCGTCGTGAAGACGGAAGCCCGGCATCGAGTATTGGAGCAGATACCTGACACGATTGAATTCCTTCGACGAGGCAAGAAGCGGACTGACCGTTGAGACGGCTTCCACTGGTGGTGCTGTTGGATACTCTGCTTCTGGCGGCTTGATGTCGGCACTCTCAGGTGACTGATTCGTACGTTGAGCATGACTATCCATATCTGACACTGCGCCTCCCAATTGGTCTGCAAGCGTCGACAGATCGGCGCTCAGCTCCTCGCTTTCATTCGCTGCTCCACTGGAATGATGCGCTGCCTCGTTGGCTCCTTCGCTTGTCTGCGGGTGGTCGGGCGACTTGGTCGAGTGCTCCTCAGGAGGGTGGTCGCTGGCTCTGGTGGGTGCGTGGGGCGCGAGGAACATGCGCAGCCGCGCGAGTGCTGCCTCCTCGCTGTCGTCGTCTGCCATTGCACGCGTCTGGATCTGCGGATGACCAAATCTTGCACCAGCAACAAGAGAGGTCGCGTCCTGTAACTAAGATTGGGCGGCTAAGCTACCCACGTCGAAACGGTTACACTTCGTTAGGACACTTTGTCTTGAGTTCGTTATACCCGTACCGCACCTCCCAGAGCGATGCTTTCTATGCGAGGTAGGTCGCTTGGATCTCTTCCGATTCACTGTCACGCAGAACATTCTCCTGCACAGAATGATGATAAGCATCAGGGCCATTGATTGATTGATTGATGGAGGCATTCACGCACCCGCTCCAGTTTGCACTCGCCGCCAGTGTTGACGTTGAGCGAGTACTCGTAGAAGAATCCGTCCGTAGTCGCGACATAGAGCTGAACAACTGGGTTCCTTGGATCCTTCGGCCCATGGACGGCACACAAGTTGGGTACACCGCCTGCACGCAAGCGAGCCTGGCATCCACAAACGAAGAGATCAGCAGTTCTCGCTCGAGAAGCATTGATCGATGGCTACGTACATATGCAAAGTCACGCGTGCCCTCAGCGATGCCCTTCATTGAGCTCGGCAAGTAGGCAGTCACCGCGCCCGCGACGTCGTCGAGATTCGCACCACTGGGGCTCCGCGACGTCCGATGCGGCAGTCCACCACTAGCTTGCTTTGGCAGTGCGTGAGACGACGGCGGTGCTGCGTTCCCATTTGTAGTAGATGTGGTGCTGATCCCCACTGCTTCGGTGAGACTGTTCAGCGATGCCGTGGCCATCGACAGCGTCGACGCGAGTGGTGTGAAGTGGCCAAAGCTGCCCGTGGCCGACGTCGTCGATGCCGTCAGCGAGAAGAAATGGATGGTCCCCGTGTCGCTCGATGCGCACAGGATCGTGGAGTTTTCGTTGAACGCGAGGCAGTAGATGCGAGCCGCGTAGGAGCCTCGTCGGAACGCGTACTTCTTCTTATCGCCCGGCACACTGAAGACGCGAATCAGCGTACCCTGCCATGTCCATGGAATCAGGTCATCTACCGACTCATTTACCACCATTCCGTTCAGTCCACGTACCGCCTCCGACGCGGTGGCGAGCAGCGTCCCCTGCGAATTGAACGCCATGGCCACAGGAGCAGTGCGGTGTGCGTGGAACGCGTTCAAGACGCTGAGGTTGTTGGCGTCGTAGAGCACGATCTCGCCCGGCGACGCGCCCGACGGGAACGCCAAGTGCCCGTTGTCATGCGGCGATAGCACGCAGAGTGCCTTCGGGTTGGGCGACGTGTCCAGCGTCTCCAGGATCTTCATCGAGTTGATATCAAAGATGTAGATCTTGCGTTCCAGTACGGCGACGAGCCGCTGGCGGTTCATGCGCACGGCCAAGACCGTGGTGACAAAGTTGAGGTCGCAGATCGCCACGTTGGTCTTTGTGTTCCACATGCGCAGGCGCCGTGGCGAGAACGCGGGCTGGTGATTTCCAACAGAGAATGGCTCCGTCAGATGCGTGTTGAAGTTGGCGGGTTTCGCCATCGCACCTGGTCCCCGGCGCCCACCAGCGCCACGAGGCTCGTACAGTAGAGCATCTCTGCAATGCCCACGCCTCCGATGTTCTCCTGGAAGCATTTGCCGAACGGTTCGCAGTTGAAGATGGTGAACCCGCGCTTGGTGCCGACACTAATGCACCTGCGAAAACAGAGAACAACGAGTGGGTGCCGCAGGGGTTCTCCTGGCAAATTCTAGATGGTGGTGGCGCGTACGATGCATCCTGGTTGAAGCTAAGGAAGAGCAGCTCGTTCTTGGTCTCGTCGGTGGTTTGCATCGTCGCGCGTTGCTGCCGTCGTGAGCGAAGTCACGTGCTCGATTGCTGCAGATGTTGCGCAGTTGCTGTCGCTTTCAGGGAAATGTACTGCATTAAGGTGAAGTAGACGTCACAAAATCATTATGATCCAAAACAAGGACACAAATGCATTGACACAATATAATTGTGATATATACCCAACAGCCACTCTCACCTTTCGAATCGTCCCCCTCCAAGATGGACGAAGCCATGGCAACATCACCTCCTCCAGCGCCGATGACGACGACCAGCGAGCTCAGATTCCGCGGCCGCATCTTCCATCCAGAGGAAGGCTACACGCCGCGGTCGCTGCTAGAACTGCGTCTGCGCGCGGCAATCGGCGCCATCCTGAACAAGCCGCAGTGGTGGACCAAGTGGCGCCAACCCGGAGGCGAGATCCGAGCCAAATGGCTCGCCGAGCTGGAAGAACACTTGGTCGCTGACACATTCGACTGGTCTACGAGCAACTGGGGCATCGGCCCTCTCGACGAGTGCGTCATGGTGCGCTACAGCAACTTCCCCTCGAGCAAGACCGACGAAGAAAAGCATGCGTTCATTCAGGCGGTTTGCTCCATGGTCGAGTACAATCTGATCTGGAATGAGAAGTGGTGGGAAGAGTACGAGACTGGCGAGCAGGAAGAGAACGATGGCGACGCCAGTGACGAAGACGATGTCGACATGGAAAACGGTGACGACGATAACACCGAGCGTGAAGGAGACAACAAGATCGACGAGTCGGATAGAACCGTCATCATGACCAACCCAGGATCAAAGTGGAAAGAATCGCTCTTGTCATTCAAGCGTGGGAACCGACGGATGCAATCCTATGGCCAGATCACGTGGTACTTCGAGCTCGTACTCGCCAACAACTCGTTCCGCAAGATGCCTTTCGAAGACTGGGAGGCGATTGATGCCACACAAGCGCTGGAGATCGGCTCCGCTGAAGCGGTGGCGATGGCGACGCAGTTTGTGCTTGCAGCGCGGCGCGGAGAAGTGATGAAGCAAACCATTGCAGCGTTCTGCCCCGGGGCGGACGTCCGACCGTTCGTTGTGGACGCACTATGGCTTCACGTTGATTGCATCATCGCCGAGCTAGACCAGATTCGAGCCTGTATCATCCAGACATTGGACAAAGTCATTGAGAACAATGGGCTGGATGCAGATGTGGTCACGGAATTCCTGTCGCATGGGCCGATCCAAGAGATGTGGATGAGTGACGTGATGATCTCGGAGGAGCTCAAGCACAAGTTCTCGTCGGAAGTTGCGATACTGGAGAATGTCCCAGACCACGAGAAGGACTGGCATCCTGGCGCCAACAACCAGGTGCTTGACCTGGTGCATCCATCACTTTATTGCTGCGTGTTTGGCCAGACCCGCGGGCTCGCAACGGCTGTGAAGCAAGGCGACGACAGCGATGACGACGTCATCAAGAAGATGCAGCGCCTCACGTTTCTTGCAAGTGAGCTGGTCACAAATGATCACCGTGGCTCCGCCTCGTTCCAGTGGATCCCGAGCGACCTCTCGATCGATCCACGTGGTGAGGTATCGATCCTGTCGTACATCAACAACCTGCATCCGGTGAAGCACCGCGCCATGTACGAGTCGATCGCGTCCATCTTCAAGCAGTTTGTTCCGATGTTTGATCGCGTGCTGTCGTGCCTGCTCAATCCAGATGGTCCGCACTGCTATCTGGAGATCCCAGACACCATCATGTACGATCGTGAAACCCATCAGATTCCAAAGCACCCGGCGATCCCTGAGCTTCTTCGCCTTCAACCGCCGGGTACACCGTTCTCACTGCGTGGTCGACGCGTCCAAGTCATCGTCAAGGTCACTGAGATCGTGCTCACGCCAGAAAACCCAAAGTATCCTGGTGGATCGTGGCATGTCGAAGGCACGGACGCGGAGCAGATTGTGGCGACGGGCATCTACTACTTTGGGAGCGACAACATCACCGAGTCGAAGTTATCATTCCGAGTGATCGTGAGTGAGCCCAACTACGAGCAGGACGACACTGTCGGCATGTCGGCAATGTACGGGCTTCAACGCGACGAGCGCCTCGTCCAGAACCTCGGATACGTCACAGCATTGGAAAATCGGTGCATTGTGTTCCCCAACACGCTGCAGCATCACGTGGATCCATTCGAGCTAGAAGACGACAGTAAACCTGGTGTACGCAAGATCCTGGCGTTCTTCATCGTGGATCCGTCCAAGACGATTCCATCAACGTCCACCATCCCCCCGCAGCAGGCAGAGTGGCTCAAGGAGCTCCAGCGCTCGGCCATCTCGCACTTGTCTGGCTTACCAGAGGTGGTTTTGGAAAACACGCTCAAGGATATGCTAGGACGCGGGATGTCGTGGGAGGAAGCGAAGCAGCACCGCGAGGAGCTGATGGAAGAGCGCAAGCCGGTTGCGGACGAGGACGACGACTATGAGCTATTCTTTTCCCTGTGTGAACATTGAACGATCTTGTGGTATTTTGGGTTTCGGAGAAAATATTAATTTCGGCATTTCTGTACCGAGGTCGTGACACAGAAGGTTTTGGTCGCGCGCAATTGCGCGTCGTCTGATCTGGTTCTTGTCTGATTCATCGTCCTCTTTCCTCTCTGAGAATCTCTGAGAACGCAGAGGGTTCAGTGCCACCGTGGCACTCCTGCCACGTGCGTCAACCACAGTGATCATCTCATCGGCGACAACGGCACATAGAGTAGTGGCCACTCCATCGAGAAGCCACACGAGAAAGAGAGAGCGAGAGGCACAGAGAAACAAGAACGCAATGGTGCGCGTCGTCCATGGAACGGCCGCAGTGAGCGTGGTGCTGGCGGCAGCGATTGCATCGACGGCCGCCGCCAACGAACCGCGCGGGCTCTCGCTGCAGCTCCACCGCATCACGCACACCGAGCGCCAGCACTATGACTCGTACCAGCGCCGGCGGCTCAAGGGCATCCAGGATACGCTCGAGTCGGTGCCATTACAGCCTGGCATGGGGTGCGTGGTGTGTCTGATGTGTGTGTGATTGATGTGGTCATTGACGAGTGGGTGTCCTGTAGCACACACTACGCATGGGTGTACGCTGGCACGCCGCCACAGCGCGCGTCGGTGATCACGGACACGGGCAGCAGCATCATGGCGTTCCCGTGCTCCGGGTGCGTGCACCATGCGAACAATGGATACAATCACCACAGTCTTATTCATACGCGATGCGCTGCTGTAACGTTAGGTGCGACGGCTGCGGCGAGCACACCGACAAGCCGTTCTCGGCGTCCAACTCGTCCACGCTCACGCATGTGACGTGTGCGCAGACCTCGTTCTTCCGCTGCCAGGGCTGCGCCAGCAACGACAAGCAGACGTGCGATATCGCGCAGGTTGGAGGATTCTTTCTATCGAGCCTTTCTTGGATGATGGCACGGCACTGACACAAAACTCCAGTCGTATATGGAGGGCAGTAGCTGGCGCGCAACGATCGTGGAAGACATCGTGTACCTGGGCGGCGAGGCGAGTTTCCAGGATGACGAGATGCGCAACACGTTTGGTACCCACTTTATGTTTGGCTGCCAAAACCACGAGACCGGGCTGTTCATCACGCAGGTCGCCGACGGCATCATGGGTCTCTCCAACAACGGTGCGTTGATAGAGAGAGGACCAGTCATCTACTCGATACTGAGTGCCCGTCGTGGTGTTCCATGCAGATCATCACATCGTGGCCAAGCTGTTCAAGGAGAAAAAGATTCCGAACAAACTGTTCACGCTGTGCTTTGCCCCCGAGGGCGGGGCGATGGCGATCGGCGCGCCCGACGCGTCACGACACAAGGGCGAGATCCAGTACGCGCCACTGCGTACCGGTGTGATGAATGAGTACGTGGCGTGTGACTGCGCCGTTGGTTCAGTGACTCATATCTATACTTTACTATGGAGCAGCTTCTACACGGTGAACCTGGTGGACGTGCGCGTCGCCGGCGAACCAGTCGCGGCGCCCGAGAGCCTCTTCACCAGTGGCCACTACATCGTCGACAGTGGCACGACCGACTCGTACCTGCCTAGCGAGATGAAAAAGTACCTGGCCGCGGCGTTCAAGAAAGCCAGTGGCTTTGACTACCACACGTCCTCGTCGTATTGCAACGGCTACACGGACGAGGACCTGGCCAAGCTGCCCAACATTGAGTTTGTGCTGGGTGGCGAGCACGGCGCCAACTTTACGCTGACCGTCACGCCCGACCAGTACCTGTTGCAGGAGAACAACGGCAAGTACTGCTCGAGCATCTTCACGTCCGAAGCGTCCGGTGGCGGTGAGTGTGTTTGTATCAGTATCGGTTGGCCATACATTATACATAGGCTCACGCTGCGTGCGTGTAGTGATCGGCGCCAACATCATGATGGGCCACGACGTCATCTTTGACCAGGAGAACAAGCGCGTGGGCTTCGTTGAGGCCGACTGTGACTATGAGCGCAGCCAGGGCTCAGGCATTCCAGCGGCGGCGAACCCTGACAACAGCACGGAGACGTCTACGCCAAAGCCAACAGCGACGCTTGCCGTGGAAACGACGACGCCTGAGGTGAAGACAGAGACGCCGGCGCCGACAAAGGCAGTGGAGACGCAAGCACCACCCACCACTGAGCCAGTGACGACTGCCCCCACGACAACGACGCTACCGGTGACGGATGACGAGCCTCCAGAGCCAGAGATGACACTGGTCGTCGAGACGACGTCTCCACCTGCAAAGACAGACGCTCCCGCGTCATCGACGACGGCCACGCCATCACCGCCCCAATCATCACCGACCAGTGCAACTGTACCTGTCGAAGGCCTCAGTAATGATGTGACCACACTAACGAAGACGCCGTCGCCTCCAAAGGACGCGACCAGTACGCTCTCAGGCACGCACACGTCGTCCAAGAAGCCGACGGATGATGATGACGACGACGACCGCTCCGCCGTGGTGGCAGCGGTGGGGACCTTCCTGGCGGTGGCGTTCATTGTGGTGGCGATCATCTCGGTTCGTCGGAACAAGAGAGCATCAAAGGACGGTCGCTGGAGCCGAGTGAAGGGCAACGAAGAGGAAGAGGAGGAGGACGACGACGATGAAGAGGAGCTCATCGTGCACACGACCTCAGGACGGGCCAAGGCGCGATCCGATGAGTTTGACTTGGAGGAAGATGTCGACAGCCAGGCTCGCAAGGGCGGACGACTGGCTGACATCTCGGATGATGATGACGATGATGACGACGACGACGAAATCTTTGACCGCGACGCGGAGGAGGAAGACGAGCACAAGCATGACGCCAAGATGCTGGAGCGGTTGTGACGAAATGGCTACTAGTCGGTCACTCAAGTGAGGTTTCGTGTCTAGCATCGTAAATTTTTGTGATGGACTATTTTTGTATCATGTTTCAGCCAATCATAGTTGGTTTTTCTGACATGGCGATAAGTGATTGGTCATAAAGGAGAACAGAGAGCTGCTCACTCGGAAACCGAATCGCGAGCATTGACACGAAAGCAGAGGACGAGGACGAGGACGACGCCTACAACGATGGTTCTGCGTGCGCTCCCGCTCATGGCCGCGCTGCTCGCAGCAGCGTCCATGAGCAACGTATCTGAAGCTGATAAGCTCCTCCAGATCCCGTTAAAAAGGCACGAAACCACACACAGCGCGGAGCACCGCGCGCTGCGATTGCAGCACCAACAAGACCGCATTCGCCGCCGATTGAACAGCGAGGTGGCTGCTCTTGCGACGATGAGCGCCACCGACGCCAACTCTAGGGTGGGCAGTGTTGTATTCAACGAGGTTCCGCTCGGTGTCGGCATCGGCACGCACTACGCCGAGTTGTATATGGGCATTCCAACCCAAAAGGCCTCGGTGATCGTGGACACGGGCAGCCACTTGACTGCGTTTCCGTGCAATACGTAGGTATCATCCAGCACGTTTACGAAGGCGCTGGCTCATTGATTGTACGGACTGGCAGATGCCGCGACTGTGGCCACCACACGGACCCACTCTTCGACGTCGCCAAGTCCAAGACGCTACAGTACGTCACCTGTCGATCGTACGCGTCGTGCACGTCATGCAACGAAGACAAGTGCTACATTAGTCAGGTAAGACTCTTGGCATCTTCTCGTATTCGGTGGTTACGATCGCATGGACTCAGAAGTACCCCTTTGCAGAGCTACACCGAAGGTAGTATGTGGTCGGCCATCATGATCGAAGATGTCGCGTGGCTGGGCGGCATGAACGACAAGCACCCGGACCGATTTCTCAAACACTTTGGCGTACGCATGCCCGTCGGATGCCAGACCAAAGAGACTGGTACGTGCTGTGTTTCGCTCTCTATCTTCTTGTGCTGGCTGTATGCGATGATACTCACACGGATTGGCCAGGACTCTTTATCACTCAGAAAGAGAATGGTATCATGGGATTCGGCCGCGACAAGGCCACACTGATGTCGCACATGCTGGCGGAAGGACGCATCGACGAGGACACCTTCGCGATGTGCTTCAGCCCCACAGGCGGTAGCCTCGTGCTCGGCGGAGTGGACTACAGCCACCACCGTACCAAAGTCGCGTACACACCACTCGTCGGTGGGTCGTCTTCGTGGTACCCAGTCAAAGTCAAAGACATTCTAGTTGGCGGCAAGACCCTCGGAGTGAGTGAGAAGCAGCTCAACAGGTATCTGTGGCGTGGCATGGCTTCAGTGTGCTTGATCAAATGAGCTCAGCATCGACCTGTTTGGTGTCTAGTGGACGAGGGATCATCGTCGACAGTGGTACAACGGACACGTTCTTTGTCGCGAGTGCAGCGCGAGCATTCAACGCGATGTACTCGGACATTGCTGGGACGGACTACAGCGAAGACTGGATGAAGCTGTCTCAGGATGAGCTGATGAAGCTTCCCAACATCACGATCGTCCTGCAGGGCGACGGCAAAGAAGAGGACATTGAACTCGAGATTCCTGCCACCAAGTACCTCTCGAAAGCTGACGACGGCACGTACTATGGTAACTTTCACTTTAGTGAGCGGAGTGGCGGAGGTAAGATACGACTGCTTCCATCGGGGCCAGGGCATTCGTGTTGACCCCGTGTCTCACATCTTCTCACTGTTTGTAGTCTTGGGTGCGAGTACAATGGTCGGCTACGACATCATCTTTGACATGGAAGAGCGACGAATCGGCTTTGCCGAGTCGCTCTGTGGTGAGTATTTCACTGTCCTATTTACTGTAGGAACTACTGGCCTCACTCATCTTTCATCACCGCAGATGCGACCAAGTTCAAGCATCCTGCGTCCAATGTGCCACAGCCTTCCGGTCCACAAAAGGACGCCGAGCCGGTACTCGAGAAGATTAACGCGACGTCCACGTCAGGAAGTGGCTCGCCATCGTCCACTACGCCAGAGGGTACTAATGGTGGATCCTCCATCTCCACCGAGACGTCCCAGGCCAAGACCACGTCCACCTCGAGTTCTTTCTTCATTCAGATCGTCATGGTCTCGCTGGTTGGCATCGTCGCCGTCGTGGGCTTCAAGCGTCTGCGCAAGTCGTCGTGGGTCCCATTGGCAGAGAGTGAGACCACCCGAGAATGCATCGATGAGTCCGACGCCCAGCCCGACACTATGTCTCCACCACGCCGCGCGAACGCGACTTCACCGACATCGCCAACTTCACCAACTCGCAGCCCTCCTAGCAGTGCAGGCTCTGCGCGTCGGGCACCTGCGCCTCGCTTCACGATCGGTAGCGAAAGTGAGAGTGACCACGGCGGATCTCCTCGCGCCATCACCGAATTGTGACAGACATGGCTACAGTCACTAAATCGAGGAAGTCACTAGAAAGAAGTTGAAATGAAAAAAAATGCAAAATGCAAAATGCTGCTGACACCCGATCCGGTGTTCGCGCATTTCTCGCCGCCGCCGCAACAGACAATGCCCGCGCGGTTCACGAGTACCTGGAGGCACAAGGTGACTCAAATGCAACGCTTGGAGATGGATGGACTGCGCTGCATCACGCTGTAAGGCGCGGGCACAAGCGCGTCATTGAGCGCCTAGTTCGCGACAAGCGACTCGACATGAACGGTGTCACCCTGTGAGTTTTCTTTTTTCTTTTTCGTTTTCTACTTGCGGAGCGATAAAGAATCAGACCTGAATGGCGGATGGAATCCTTTGCAAACAGCATGGGCACGTCGGCGCTGACGATCGCGCTGCGACACCGCAACAACGTGGCGATTCGTCTACTGCTGGACCACGGCGCGTCGCGCGCCACAGTCGGTACTGTACTTTGCTTT
>JAADXF010000520.1:0-16619 GCA_023337575.1 Pythium chondricola | reverse complement strand
TGACGCCATCGTCCTCGATGATATCCTCCCCATTATCGTGTGAGTTGCCGTCTCGAATCGTCGACTTGTTGGACATTACCGGTATTTGCTCATACGCTTGCGCATGTTCTTCACTCACGGTGTGCGCTTTCAGGCCGTAGTCCGTGGTCAAGAACCCAGCGCCGCCGACAATCAACAGAACGAAACCCAGTCCTGGCCATCTCTGCATCAAAGGAAACACATCAAAATCAATGGCGAGGCCAGTATCATCGCATCAGCATACACGCCACGTACTCGGATTCATCCCCTGTAGTCCCGTGCGCGTTCTGGTTTGGACGACGGCGGTGGCACCACTGCTTCAATCTTGCGGTCCAAGAAGGATCCACGCACACACACATCGCCGGACGAGCTCAGTCGTGGTCTTGCTTCTGGCGTGCGGGGCTGTTGTATCATGGAGTGTCGATGGCTGCTGCGCTCCAATCGGTCGCTGCGGCCGATCGAATGGCGCGCTTCACTCGCTGCCTCGCCGGGCAACGCACTGTACGCGAACGTCGGCGTGGTCGCCAGCGCAGGCGACCGCAGTCCATTCTCTTCGTCGGCGTGCATGCCGCGCACCATCGCTGCTTGGTCTTCTTCGTTGCTTGGGCTGTAGATTGATATATGTGGGGGGTGCCTTCCTCTGACGTGAGGGGGGATGGAAGATGAGAGGGGGGCAACTGCAACTAGTGTTGCAAGAGTGATGGTCTTCTCACCTGTTGGATTTTTTTCGAATCCAGTTTTTTTGTTTTCTTTGTTGAAATGGGCTGGAGCCCACGAAGAAGCGCGGTGCTTCCTCTGCAACGCACCGCTTCGTCACGCCTTCAGCCCACGTTCTTCCATAGCGATGAAGAAACGAAATGGCGGGCGATTCTGGGTGTCACCAGTACTGTCCGGTCCTGAACATTTAGAGGATGTCTTGGGTGTGGTGCTCTCCATACAAATCTCACCTGTTTGTGAATCACCGCCATGGAGGGATGTGGTGAACACGAAAAGGCACAGCGTACTGTGGTGAAGTGGAAGATCACCATCCACAGTCGATTCCATCTCTTGTTCGAATCGACCGTGGAATCGCCTGGAGTGATTGCACCTATCCTGTAAAGCTATGTGGCAAGGTAGACCCTCATTCAGGTGGTCATTCCATTCGCCAAGAGGGAGGGAGAGCGATGCTCGACACCGTGTCGGCATGTACGAGGTGGGCACCAGAGCGTGAGCACGAGCAATATCGGACCATCGCATGCAAATCAAACAAAGAAGGGGGATGGGCAAGATGTACTAGCTTAGCCCGTTGGCTTAGTTGAGGACGAATGTAGCCATGTTTGACGCTCACATGTCACAGGAATGCGGGTAACACCTCTGGACCGGTGAAATCGCACGAACCGGGCTTGTAGCTCTGTGCCTGCGTGGCAATCTGAGCGATCGTGCAGCAGGGGCAACAGCAGGAGGTCACGGTGTCCATCACGCGGTTACCCGGGATCTTGAAGCGTTGGCGCACGCGACGACGTGCGATCGCGATCGCGGCGGTCAACACGATTTGCTGGGCGACGAGGAACGCAAACCATGCTACACCAGAGTGTGGCTCCCGATTCGACGATGATGTGTAGGTTCCAACTCTCCTCGTGGATCCGATCGGTATGAATCGCACAACAGCGCCGCTGATGATCAAGATTGCAAAGCGAATCAGTGCGACGGGGTACGTCGTCAAGCCAAGCCTGGCGTAGATCTGAGCCAATGACACACACGGACAGCACCACGCCATGAAGAAGTTGGGAATGCAGTGTTCGCAGCAGCCGCAGAGTCCTACACGCCACTCGCGCATGGCAAACTGGCTGGAAGGGTTGCCGCCACTCTTGGTCTGGCAGTTGTGTGGAACCGCCACCTGAGGAACCGGTTGATACCCCGCTGGAACCGTGACACCAGGAGGATAAGCCAGACCAGGTTGAGGTGCGTACTGAAGAACCGAAACGCAGTTTGGATTGCTAAACGTAGCCGATGGGTACGGTGCACCGTATCCGTTCTGTTGGAACTGCGTGTACTGAGGCGTCGCTGGGTACGGCTGCCCTGAGTACGATGTACTCGCCTGAGGAATGAACTGCGGAGTGCCGATCGGTTGCACTGGTGTGTTGGCTGGCTGTCCAACTGGATACGCGTATGGAGGGTATCCTGCTGTTGGCAGGTGGTAGTAAGGCTGAGCCACTGGCATGGCTTGTGGAGGGTAGGCACTTGTAGGAGGTTGGCTGGGGTATCCACCTCCCTGAGGCGTGTAGCCTTGTGGAGGGTATTCATTGATTGGATAGATCGTCGCCATCGCTTCCAATCACGAAGGAGGGCCACGCTCTTGCAGCCGTGGCACTATTGCCGACATTTGTCCACTGCGCCTGCTGTGTGCTTGTCGTCAGTTGGCGGCAGGGTCAGATGCATCGGTAGGTTGAACAAGGTGTGGCATCAGATCTCGACGAGCCACCAAAGTAAGAATAGAAGCGCGGAAAAGGCGATGTATATGCTTAATCGACCGACGTAAGCGACGATTTCTAGGCCTCGATCGACTAGGGCATGCCTAGTTGTAGGCAGGCAGCACGTCTGGGCCGCCAAAGTCACACGAGCCTGGCTTGTAGCTCTTGACATGCGTCGCCATCTGCGCGATCGCGCAGCACGAGCAGCAGCACGCGACCGTGATATCGCAGCAGCAGCTACCCGGGATCTGGAAGCGATACCGAATGCGCTGGCGGGTCGTGCACACGGCTGCCGCGAAGATCCACTGCACGAGCACCCAGAATGCGTAGCCCGCAAGCGCCAACACAGCGTCCGGCTGATTAGACACGTACTCGAAGCTCGAATTGCCATCCGCATCTGTGATGTAGGCCCAACCTCCGCCACCATCCGAGGTCACCACGACGCGCTGAAAGACGAAGCGGAACACGAACACCATGATGCTCAAAGTGGATAGACGAAAGAGTGCGACGCGGTAGCTGGCCATGCCGATGCGTGCCTGAACCTGCGCCAGGCTCACGCATGGACAGCACCACGACATGCACAGATTGGGCACACAGCTGGAGCAGCAATCGCACAGGTCGGCGCTCCACTTTCCCTTATCGATGTGGACCTTTTTGTGGTCGTGGGGCTGCTGCGCGACTGGAATCGCCACGATTGTATGGCCGTGCGGCTGCGCGTAGCCTGGTGGCGGCTGCATGCTTCCGCTCGCCGCCATCATGGGATCAACAGGGTGCCCATTCGGTGGTGGGTAGCCATTCGGAGGTGGGTAACCGGCCATCGGTGGGTAGCCGTATCCTGGTGGAGGTTGTTGCTGAGGCGGATAGGCTGCGTATCCTGGCGGTGGATCTCCAGGCACATAGCATCCTTGCACTGGCGGCATGCCGCCGTACGGTTGCACTGGTGTCGCCATCGGTGGGTTGCCATAGCCTTGTACTGGGACGGCCCCTGGCGGCACATAGTAGCCGCCATGGCTTGCTGGAGGAGGCGCTCCGTAACCTTGTTGTGGAGGCATGCCATTCACAGGGTAGCTATAGTTGACGGGATACACCGTCGTCATTTCGTCCCGCTTGCAGTGCAAAGAACTTTCTAGTATGCCGATTGCAACGCCATCCGCACTAGCCCGTCCTCGTCGTCGAGACGCGATCACCACCAGATGCCCACGTCCTCGCTTCTCATGATCCAGAGTGCAGTTGTTGTTGATGATGCAGGCTCGCCAGCCAGGTCGCCGACGAAAGAGACGGCCACAAATAATATACCGCCCAGAATCAGAACCCATACGTTAATCTGATTGAACTTCACAACGTTCGCAAGACAGCCTCCTGCACAACACCACTGTCAATGATGGATGGGAAGGACAAGCATCACTACCATTTCACGGCGACTGGCGCCGTTCACCCCAGGGGTCCGAAAAAATAATACAATAGAAAGTATTACGGGTACTTTTGTATTTCAGTATTTATTATTGCTGATGGCCCCTCAAAATAAATATCGATATTGTATTGCTTAACGTCTATATGATGGATAATTTGAAAATACCGTTAAATACAAAAAATACGGGCAATAACACGTTACAAAGCCGGAAAATTGGCTGAAAAAATAGCGTGAATATGCTGATATATTATTGGAATATTGATTATTTTGAGATGGGATATTAAATAATTGATTATCTCCTCTCGACCAAATTTTATAATAAGGTTATTGTATTCTCAGTCGCCCGGTGCTGTCCCAGTCGCAGTCGATGCGTACATCACGACTCCTCATCATACCAGTAATGGCGTGCCCGTTGTCGCATACCGGGCTGCTCACGCTGTACCGATCCACGAGATGCAAGGCATCCCCATCGCCACGACGTATGCGGTTAGCTCGAACCCAACCGGTGCATACCCGTTCCCAGTCGGCCAGCTTCCCCCCTGGCTACGCCAACCATGCAATGATGACCAACCCTGCGTTCGCTGGTATGACAGCTGCCGCCATGGGCGTGCCACAGCCTCAGCAGAGGAGCAACGACCCTGTGAACCAGATCGCTCGGAACGCGTGGACAACCAGCCTCTTCAGCGGCTGGCGACCACTACGTGCCCAAGTGCCTCATGTCATGCCTCTGTCCGTGCGTCGCGGTCGCCCACGTCCACGCCCGGCTCGGCAACCTTCGCTACAATATGATTATCTGCCAGTTCGTTACGGTCATGATCTTTGCGATCTTCATGCGGCTCATGCCCGCGTTCATCATGCACTCCATGCCTGACAGTCCTGGGGACACCCCACTACTGTCCATCATGCACAACATCCCGCTCCTGTTCCCGTTCATCACGCTTGCAGCGATCACCGGTCGCACACGCACGATGATCCGCTTCCGCTTCCGCATCCCAGGCTCTGCGTGTGAAGACTGTCTCCTCAGCTGCATCTGTGGGCCATGCTCGATCGCTCAGGTGGCCACGCACATCAAGAGCTCCAAGCCAAGCACGTGCTCGTTTGATGCGCCTAGCATACTACCAGCCTACCCGTGATCACGCTCGCATAGAGCATGCCCTATCTATGGAATAGACGTCGTTTGCTTGATAATGGAGTCTATTGCGTTACATCGTGGAGTAGTGAACACTACAGCTGGGCGGAGCTAGCTTAGCTAACCATTCCTGGCGTATTTTCTTCTTGCCAGTGACTTACGTCATCTGCCATGCACTGCGCGAGAGGCGACCACCGCGGTCGGGCGGTAGGTTACAGCGTCTGGATACTGCGTCTGGAGTTCATGGCGATATTGGCTGCGCAGTCTGCCATGGTGCTGAAGGCGCGGACGTGGTGTCTCCACCGCGTCACGCCGATGGTGTCCGTGAGGACCCGGGCTCGTGCGTAAAGTACACGGAGGTCCGGGTCCTTGGGCACGCGGTGGTCGCACAGCTGCGTCACGATGAGGGCGCTGTCGCCGATCACCGTGAGCGTGCGGGGTTTCCGGGCCACCGCGAACTGGAGGCTGGTGACGAGACCAAAGTACTCTGCTTGGTTGTTCGTCGTGGCGACGTTGGCCAGGCTCATCGTGGCTGCCCACACAACGACGGGTGAGTTGCCAAAGGCGTCGACGCGCACGACAACGGCGCCGGAGCCACCTGGTCCGGGGTTTCCGCATGAGCCGCCGTCGAAGAACAGCAGGTGCTGATCGGTGGCGAGGCGTGGCGGGCGAGGGACGTGCTCCACTGCTGAGAGTTGGACCCGTTGGAGGCCGAGGAGAAGACGACGCAGCGGAACTGCGTGCGGTCCGGTAGCCGGAAAGGTGTTGAGGACGTGCGTGTACGCCGATCGAAGGGACGCCCGGAGCGCAGAGCTGGCCACAGCCAGGGTCCAGGGGTCGTCCTCGTCTTGTACTCCCTGCCACCACTGCCAGATCCGTTGGACGCTGCCTAGGACCTGCTGCTGCCAGAGCAGAGCGATCGTGTCGTCGGCGAGTTGCACGAGGGCTGCCGGTGGCCGGTGTGCGCCCATGAGAGACCAGGCGATCGCTGGCGTCTGGAGCGGTCGCAGCGAGAACACCGCCGTGCAGAGCGCAGGATCCGTGAGCTCACTGGTGACGCCGAGGCGAGTCTACGCTGCGCAGAACGGCTGTCACAGGGCTCGCGCCGCTGCGCAGTGCCACATGATGTGGAACGTGAGGCTAGGATCAAGTCCCGTGGTTCCCGGAGCACAGTGAGGGCAGCCGCAGCGCGAGCTAGCTCGGACCCAGCCTGACAGGCGCAAGCCTTTGACCTTGTGGAACAGAAGGCGCTAGGCACTCCAGCTTGCTGGGGGTTTGTGAACAGCCTGCCACGAGACGGTGGCAAGCGCTGCTCCGATGAGTGGGTCATCAGTGAGTGCACGACGGGCACGGCCGGCGAGCTCTGCGTGTGCGCCGACGTGCCGGGCGCGAGCGGGGGGCGTCGGCCGTTGGTCAATGGGGCGGTAGGTCCAGATCGGCGCGAACGGATCGAGCAAGTGGGTGCGGGTCGAAACGCACCAGTGTCGGCTCGTGACGGCGGGCGAGACGGCTCGCGATCCGGAGCGTGGCGACGGGGCCGAGGTCGAGCTGGACGCCAGGGATGGGCGCACAAAGGAGCGACTTCAGGCCATCTTCGGTCACTGAGACGGACCACTCGCTGTACGTGGGCGGTCGCGGCTGCACTTCCAGTGTCCGATTGTGCGGGAGGAGAATGCCCGGGTAGTTGTGCACCAGCACGTCACAAAGCGACGAAATTGTCCGACCACGCGTGGTGCGATCGGTCAGGCGTGGCGAGGGCACTGGAAGCGGACGTGGTGTGGACTCACCCACGCAACGCGGACTACGTCACTGATCTTGTCACCAGGGTGGAGGAGCAGCGGGAAGTCGTGTCTGCGTACCGCCTCGGTGCCGAGCATGAGAATGTCGGCGCCGGTGGCCTGAAGTCGCCGTACGTGCGGGTCTGGGCGCGGCGAAGGTGCTCGAGCGCGGTTGCGCGTGCCTCGTACCGGCAGTGGAACCAGCCTTTGTTCCGCCACTTGACGGCCAGCGGGCCGCTACCGGTGACTGGGAGGAGCGAGACCAGCGCGTCGCGTTCCGGAGCCTCACGGAGCGTGGCAGTGGCCGCTCCAGTCGCCGCCAGCGAAGTAGCGACTCGGGGTGGAGGTGGCACCGCGCGACTCGTACCAGGGGCTTGGGCCGCCGGGCCGCCACCTCAGAGACGCAGGAGGACGTGGCCTGCCGCTGCGGCGACGGGGTTGGAGGACGTATGCCAGCGGTTGGCCACCGACGTACTCATCTTAACGAAGGACGCGCGCACGTCAGGCAGGCCAAGCCCGCCTTGGGAGGTGGGGAGCATCGCCGCTGAAGCGCTCATCCACGCGCACCGCCCTGTGGCATCCTGGGCGAGTGTCCCATGCCACGCGTACTGGTGGACACAGCGTTGCAAGTCATCGAAGATCTTGGTGGTGGGTCAGGCGTGGCGACCGACACACAGGAGCTTGGGGATGATCACCGACTTGCACAGGGCCACCTGCTGGGTCAAGTTGGTCGTCTTTGTGTACGCCACGTGTAGTGTCGCTCGCACTTGCTGCAGCGTACGTGTCCAGATCGCCGTCGTGCTCGAGTTGCTCGCCACGGCCATACCAAGGTAGCGGAGGAGCTCCGTGGCCGGTAGAACTGGTATTGTCATTGCTGCGTGCACCGCGGTGGGGCCGCTGGGGTGGATAACAACCGCGCGGCTCTTCGACAGATTGATCCGCAGGCCCGAGGCGGCGCCAAACTGCTCCAGGAGGCGGAGGAGGTGGCGTTCCTTGCTAGGGTGCGCGAGGTAGCTGGTTGTGTCGTCAGCGTAGCCACTGAGCTTGACCGACGTTCGCGCATCCACCTGAAGACCGGTTAAGTTCGCATACTGGTCTGCAGCCTTGTAGAAGAGGTCCAGCGCGAGGATGAAGAGCACTGGTGCCAGTGGGCACCCCTGGCGGATGCCGTTGAGGATGCTTGTGACACCGGACATGTCGCCGTCCGCGAGGACTCTCGCGGTCGTGGACAGGCGCATGGCGTCGACCACGTCCACCAGGTAGCTGGGAAAGCCGTGGAACTGCATCGTCCTTCTCAAGAACACACGGTCGAGTGTGGCGTATGCTTTGGGGAGGTCGAGCATAATGGCGATGGCTTCCGGAGGTAACTCCCCGTTCGCGACCCGAGCTTGTATGGCTTCCCACATGTCGATGGCGTCATGGACTTGTCGTTGGCTGATGAAGCCGAACTGAGCAGCGGAGACTACTGAGGCCGCCCGACGTTTCACTCGCTGGAGAATCAACCGCGAGAAGATCTTGTAGTCCGTGTTGAGGAGCGATATCGGACGATAGTCGAGACCGTTCTTAGGAGCCGCTACCTTCGGGATGCAGAAGATCGTCGCGTCCTTAAAGCTCGGTGGAAGGACCCCTGTGCGCACCCACTTGGAGAAGGTGCTGGCCAGCACGGGAGCGATCTCAGTAGCGACCGAGCGGTACCAATCGTTGGGAATGCCGTTGGGGCCGCTCGCCTTGCCGGGTGGGCAAGCCGCGATCGCCGCCAGCACTTCGTCCACCGTGAAATCGGTGAATGCGTCGTCCGACTGGGGGCGTTCGAGGTGCTGGACCCGCGCGATGAAGACATCCTGGTCGGCGGTCGGCGGCGGCGGTTGCTGGATCACCGGCGTGGAATAGACGTCTTGATAACGACGTTCTCAGTAGGTACTACCAGAGCGGAGTGACTGTCTGTCTATCTGTCTGTCTAGGCTCAGCTCCTTCTGCGACCACGGTCACTCGAACACCGGCTTAACCTTGCTTCACGGCTGGTCGTCCTCGTGTTTGTTGTATCCCTGAAGTGTGAAGATGCACGCAAAAGCACCGCACGAGCACTAGAAGAGTCGGGATCAGCAGTCCTCCACATTGTTCGCGGGCCGATGTGGTCGTAGATGTACCCACCCACGAGAGCTGGTGAGTCTACACCGAGGCCAGCCTGGCATGCATAGAGTATGCCAGTCATCGTGCCCACGATTTCTTCGGGCACAGCAGTGTAGATGACGGTCGTCAGTCAGCGTCGCCACGAGCAGCGCGCAAAGAAGCTCGACCGGGATCACGCACACAAGTACCGCTTGATCTGCCTGCCTGCCACAACGAACGTGGGCATCTCGTACAGGATCTCGGCGGCGATCAACACACTGAGGCTCGACGCACTGCTGCGTGAGAGTGTGTACACCTTGATGAAGAAGAAGCTGTCGACCAAAAACTTGCTGAACGCTTGCTCCAATGTGCGTGCTGCCAGCGGCCTCCTCGCCGTACCCAGCCGGGATGTATCTCACCAGAGGAACAACGGCGCAGCGGACATTACCAGTGCCACGTTGAAGCACCAGTGGATACCTGTAGATACAGGTATCTATCAGGGGTCCGAAAAAATAATACAATAGAAAGTATTACTGGTATTTTTGTATTTCAGTATTTATTATTGCAGATGGCCTCTCAAAATAAATATCGATATTGTATTGCTTAACGTCAATATGATGAAACATTTGAAAATACCGTTAAATGCAAAAAATACGGGCAATAACACGTTACAAAGACGGAAAATTGGCTGAAAAATAGCGTGAATATGCTGATATATTATTGAAATATTTATTATTTTGAGATGGGATATTACATAATTGATTATTTCCTCTCGACTAAATTTTATCATAAGGTTATTATATTCTCGGACCCCTGGTATCCAGATCCGGCAAGGATCCTGGAGACGTAGCCTCCGACGCCGTAACCAGTGACGAAATGATCCGTAGACCCGCTGCTTCGCCAAAGTTACCACCGTGCTAGGTCGTTATCCGCATCGCTGCCAGATCCACAAGTGTGAGAGTCGGTGTCATGCGGCAGTAGGCGAGGCATACAGTGTACCTCGGCACAGATGAGTCCGTGAGAAGATCAGCAGAGCCGAGACGACGTGGTACCGTTGAGTGGCGGTGCCAGCACCGTGTAGAGACACGGAGTGGGGAGCAGCCTGCTCCAGTTCTCGGAGCAGCACGCCGATCTCACCCTCGGAAAACTTGACGCCGGCGTAAACGATCTGCAATGCAGTCAGCGCGTGGTCTTCATGGGCAAGACGTAGGACCAGTGTAGCCATCTCACTGAGAGGTACGCATTGAGGGAGCAGCAGTAGCATCAAGGTGCCGCACCATGGTTCGTTCAGTGCTTCGCACAGCAAATCGAGGTACAGTGCCTTCATCCTCATCATACCCACTTCAACTGGAACGAGTAACCGTATTTAAACGAACCGAGTCGGTTTTAAAGAGAGAAATGCACGGATTTAACGGAAACGTGGCTGCCAAACGTCGCATGTTGAAGTGAGAATGGATAGATCGATGGACCACCACGGTCGAGGCTTGCGCATCAGCCGCTGCTACGCGCTGCGCGCCATCGCCACGCTCAGCGCCGTCGGGTTCTGCTGCTCCCTCTTTATCGTCGGCGTGACGGCGATCAACGTTGCCGACATCGCATTCGCCGACACGCGCTGTACCGAACTGTCCGCGTCCGACGACGCATGCCGCACCTACGAGCGATGCAAAGCCACTCATCGCTGTACGCGGGGCGATGAAGACTACTACGTTCGCGAGGCTCGCCATCGAAGCTTTGCGCGGGAGTTTGCCGGTGGCAATCGCTCGGAAATCCCTCTTCTAAACGACTTTGAAGATTGGAAAAGCGGAACGTTTGGCTGGCAGATGCAACCGTCCAACGTGCGCGCAAGTCGAACGGGTTTAGGCTGGGATACGTTCGACTTCCCCGTCATTGGATCACTCGAGTTACGCCATGGGTACCTCGTTTTCGACACGGAGAAAGGGATCGTGTGGGGGGACGTAACCTTCCACGGCGTGGTTACGCAGACCACCAGTCCCCAGCGTACCAAGGTCGCCGTGTTCAACTTCATGACCGTGTACCTGGGCAAGGACGTGCACGTGCGGTTCCTTGGCTCCAACGCCATCAGCATCATGAGTCGCAGCAGCATGATCATCGACACAAGTCTCCAGGCTCGGCCGGGGACACTCGGTGGCTTCCTCGGCGGTGGCTTCCTCGGCACGGGACCACGCAACAACAACCAGAATGGACCAGGTAGTCCCAGTGTACGCGTATACGTCAAGACGCTGTCCACGTACGGGTCCCATATCCCCGAGATCCAAGAAATTGAGACGTCGACGGCGCCAGGACAGAAGATGGAAGGCTACTTTTTCGTGACGTACGGTCAGGATGGTCGTGTTTCCCAGCGAATCCCGCACGACGCGACAGCGTACCAGGTCCAAAAAATACTCGAGATGGCCTTTTCAGACATCGGCGAGCTCCAGGTTGAGCGGGATGACACCAAGCAGCAAGTGCCAGAGATCAGCCGCCTCTGGCGGATCACCTTCCTCACCGCCGTGGGCAACGTGCCCCAGCTCCAAGTGCAGAGTTTCCTCACTGGGCTGGACTCGACCGTCGTGTCTCGCACGATACGCAACGGGAATGAGCTCTCTGGTTCCTTTCAACTGCGGTTCCTGGGCCAGATCACGGGTGATATCAAGCACGACGTCTCTGCGGAGGCCTTGCGACAGCGTTTACTGGACGAGATCCCGACGCTGATTGACGCACGCGTCACAAGGAGTGACCCGTTGTCCTCGTGCATCCAAGGATCGACGCTACCTGATCAATCAGCTGCCACGTCGATCAGCGCGACGGTAGTAGGCGAAAGGTACCAGCCAAGCGAGTGGTTTGTTCCAAACGAACGGCTCGTTGGTGAGCCGGTAGATCGCGTCAAGAACCACCCGGACAAGCTCTGCGCCAGTGGCCGCGGTGCAGCCAACGGGTACGTGTGGAAGATTCAACTGTGGACGACGCAAGGGAACCAGGTAGCCTCGAGTCCATCGTCACCGTCGTACACGCAAGCGAATCCCGAAGAGATGCTCGTTGTTGATGCAGCCAAACTTGTAGGCATCGGCGCAGCCGCCGAGGTTGTGGATTCCCAGTGCTTTTCCATCGCTTTCGGTGGGGCTGGCGCGTCGTTTGCCGGCGAAGGAGGGCCAGGGTATGTGCAGTGGCACCGACGCACGGCAGGTTTCGCAGACACCTACTCTACTGACAAGGTAGACGACCTTCTGGGAGGTAGTGGAGGTGCTGGTGGTGGTCGTGAACCGGTGGATATCTTTCCTGTCGTTCAGCCGACACTTGGTGGCGCTGGTGCTGGCGCGATCCACTTGCGTGCGGTCAACGACATTCTCATCGGCACGAATGGCAAGGTTACGGCAAACGGAGGCAACGGAGCGATGGGCTACACAGGCGGCGGTGGTGGATCCGGGGGTAGCATCCTCATTGAGAGTGGGGGTACTGTTTCCCACCACGGAACGATCGAGGCTGTCGGTGGCCACGCTGGCGCCAGCTCGGGTGGAGTCCCTGGAGGCGGTGGCAGTGGCGGCAGGATCGCGATCTATGCACAGGCATTTTCAACGTGGAAGAGTGGCATCCTCGTTGCCAGTGGCGGGGCGTCTCAGGACCCTCGCCGTGCTGGAGAACGAGGATCGACTCATATTCAAGTGTTCACAAGCCTCGGGTACCGAGTGGATCCTAGTGTCGGCGCTGCGGGGACGTCCAAGTCGCTGCTGCTGGCTGGTGCAGAGGACTATGCGGCTGGGAGTGATGGCGTTCTGAGTGAACGAGCCCAGCAAGTCGTTCGCAATGGACCTAGGTACGTGCTATCTACGCCATCCCATCCCGAGCGCATCTCGTTCTTTGTCATGTACGACCGCATCGCTGAAGGCAAGACCACGGTGAACCGAGGCGTCGTGTTTGGTGTGCACGCGCCTCCTATCGACACCAAGAGTGCCGTCAACAAGGACGAGTTTCTCATCGCTGTCGGCATCATGAACGGCGCATTCACGCACGAGGCCAATAGTTTCCACCTGCCACGCCGCGTCTTCCAGGACAAGATCCAGCGCAATCGCTGGTACAAGATCGATGTATTGGTGAACTGGGACGACCGCACATACAGCATCCAGCTCAACGACGTGCTTCGCGTCGATGGCGTGTCGTTTCGAGGCGAATCGATCCACGCACTGAGCCTGAACAACTATCACTCGATGTCCTCGTGGTGGGACGAGATCTACGTCGGGCCAAACTACATGCGCCATTTCAAGTGCCCTACACTCCGCCACGTGGCCACCAGTGATCCGCATGGGAACGGCGATGGATTTGTCGTCGTGCGCAAGCGAGAACTGCGCAAGCTGTGGGCCAACAGCGTCGTCAGGGGGCCACCGACTGCGGTGCATCCGATGGTCAAGCACGAGAGCCACATCTCTGAGAGACAAGTGTACCAGCACGACAACGGCGGGCTGATCCCATTCGACGGCGCCCCACACCGCGCGTTCTTCAATGACGTGCGAGAGAACGAGTCGGAGGAGTCGGACGGTACCAGTGAACTTGAATTGAGTGATGAGGAAGAGATCGTTCCGCTGTCCGAGATGCTCACGCTCCAGGACCTGGCCCAAGACAGTACGATCGTCCAGCCGCTGGAGACAGGCGTGGATTTGGATGTGCTAGCTGCAGCTGATATTAATACCTCGGGTTCATCAATCCAGCCGCGAGGGCCGACAACGTACTGGTACTCGGAGATCTACAACGCCTCGAGTGGCTGGGGTGCCGTGGGCGCGTGCTCGTCACGGGATCTCCTCGAGTGGCGCAACGAAGGGATCATGTTCCATTTTCACAACCTCTCGGACCCGTTTGGGGGGAGTGGTGCGCGATTGTCGCTGCTGGCCGATCGTCCCAAGGTGCTGTTCAACAAAAAGACCAAGCGGTTTGTCATGTGGATGCACGTCGACAATGCGACCAACTGCATGGGGCTCACGGGGGTCGCTACGAGCGAGTATCCGAATGGCCCGTTCGTCTTTGCCAAGAGTTTTTACCCGGACGCGCCACTGGAATCGCCAGGTGGCCAGAGTATCAATGAGACCCACGACCAGACCATCGCTGTCGTGGAGGCAGCCGATCCAGCGCAAGATGACCGTGCGTTCCTGATCCGTACGTTCTTCAAGACTGTCGAGTACTGGCTGCCACGCCCCGTGATGGATCCATTGTGGGAGCCCGTGCATGATGCAGAAGGCAAGACAACCTTCGGGCTGAGCTACCACCGTGCATTCTACCATGAAGGCTACGACAACTCGAACGACATCTACCTCCAGCGCTGGCGAATGGAAGACTTGCCATGGGAGGTGACCTGCTGTGAGCCGACCAATCCAACCAACTGCACGTCGTATCGAGAGGTACCGAGTGATCCCGTCACGCTGTGCCCGGACGGTATGGAGAAGACGGATATCGTTGGCCAGTCCCAGATGAAAGCAGGCAGCCATATCACGTCCCGGTACAAGGATCCACTGGACGAGACGAACAATTACTTTGTGCCACACTCGGTTCCGTCCCACACATCGTGGGGCTTCCAGGTGTACAACGTCAAGACGTGGCGAGGCAACTACTTTGACGCACTCTCGACCAACATCACCGCGTTTCTCTTCCATCGCTTTGCGGGCGAGCGTCGGCGGCGGCAGATTGAGAACAACCCGAGCATCCAGTACACGTACCCGAATGAAGAAGAGGCGATCGCCACCATCACGACAAGCGACACCGAGATCGTCGACTTGCTCCTGGGCTCGCTGGGCGTGCCGATCAGTACCGCCTTCCGCACCAAGTACTCGGAGTATGACCTCGCCGAGATCGATGTGAACAACGACGGCAAGATCACCGCGTCCGAGGTCGCGACCTTGATCACCTCCAGTACCGCAGACACGCGACTCAGTGAGCAGCTCATCACGTCGCTCGTGAGTGATTTTGGTCAACTGAAAGCAGCACAAGTCAGTGCACTGGATGCGGACAACGATGGTGAGATCACGCTGAGCGAGTTCACGGACTGGATCGGGCTCGATCCCAACCTCATGTTTGACCAGTTCGACTTGGACAAGAGCGGATACCTGGATGAAAACGAGCTGGCCAGGCTGCTGTGGTATCGCCAACTGCCGCGACTCGACTCGGCGATGATCCTGCTGGACCCGTCCTTTGATGGACGCGTGTATTATCCACGCTTCCGCGACCAGCTCAAGGGCGCCCCCGAGTACATGTTCGACGCATACGACTTTGACGCGTCCGAGACACTGACGCAGAATGAGATCGACCTCATGATCAAAGACCTTGGGCTCTTTGCGAAACGATCGGTCGTCGAAGCTCTCAAAGACCCCACCACAAGCAGCATCAAGAAGGCCGACTATGTCGCGTGGCTCAGCGCCACCATGAGCTTGCTCGGCGACGCGAGGAACTACCTGAAGGTCGACAACGCGATCCACCCGACCAGGCCGGACAGCCTCACGGGACCTCTCCATGTCGTAGAGCGTAGGCGAGCCAAGTACGTCGCGATCAGCCAGCTATCCAGTGACTTTATGGCGACCAAGGGGCTCCTGAAAGAGGTCGAAGGCGATTTCGAAGGACGAGAAGCACTGATCAACTTCTTTGCGTTTGCTGAAGATCTGTTCGGACTGCACGATGAGGATCTCCAAGTATCGGTCCCGGAGAGCGAACGGCCAGGGATCCAGCCGTACCGTTTGTTCTTGTCGCCTGCTACGCTTGGTGATCGTGCGTCCTACTGGAACGGACGGCACTGGGAAGGGCGTCCATCGGCTCCGCGTCTGTTCACGTATGGAGAGCAATGCGAGCGGTACGCTGGCGTGTCAGACAGCGGCTGCATGCCATGCCTCACTCGCTCGCCGTTCGTCACTGCTGCCTACGAGACGTACCAGTCCACAGCGCGGTCGACGGCGCACTGTCAGTCATACAAGGAGCTGGACATGTACGTCAAGGAGTTTGACCAGCAAGTGTCCATCCAGCTCCAGTACCAGCAGCACTCGGTGTTCGGACCCCAGGGACTCCAACCGCACATGTCGCCGTGCTTCAACCAGACGCAGTTCTTCCCGTGCGATGTGCACAAGATCCTGGATGGGAATGTCGCCGATAGCCTTCGCAACATGTCGGCGCGTGCCACAAAGTGGAATCTCGCGTGGGAGGACCACCCCAACAACGGTGGCTCATCCGAGAAGATTCGTGCGGACGAGAACCAGCGGACCTCGCGCGGCCCGTCCTTCATCGAGCGATTCCCAGAACGCGATCGCGGGCCATTTGCCGGTGTTCCCATCGACGTTGATCAGATGCTCACGCCCGACCAGTTCTCCGACAACCTGGGCGGAGGCCAATGATTTGAACCGCATGTCAACCAAATGTAGCCATCTGACATCCAGTTCCAAACCGGTTTGCTACCGGTATTTTTAACATTCAAACCTCGATTACAAGGTTTTGTGACGGATGTTCACTTTGGGTTGGCGCGCATCCCCCCGTTTTTCAAAGTTGCCTTTCGAGATCAAAAAGCAAGCGAGGGGGAGGAAGGAAAGGGAAGGGAAACCAAGGGAAACCGAGGGCATGAGTTCATCCGACGCCGAGTCCGATGTGGGTTACCTGGGCGCGTGAGTGCATGGAGAGGATGCGCAAGGCCATACTGATCATTCTGGTGTGTTTGTGGTAGGTGTGGGAGCCGGAGAGCCCCGTGGCGGTGAAGAAGAAGCCGG
>JAADXF010000519.1:0-16713 GCA_023337575.1 Pythium chondricola | reverse complement strand
CTGGGCTAGATTGGTAGCGTGTCCTGGGCTGGAATCAAGTGTGGCTGCTCCACAGCTCTCTCCCATCTACTGGATAAAGAGACCACAACCTTCATACAGTGTACATACACAGGTACTACAAGAAGCGCTTGCAAGGTGCTGGGATCTGTGGTGTGCCTTGAAAGGCTCTGAAGAGAGGCTACCGGTATTGGAAACTTGCGAAGAGCGGGAACTGGAGCAACTTAAAGATCAGGTTCAGACACAGCGAATTCCAGTATTTGAAAACGCTATTTCAGTGGATATGTAGTTTGTATCCATCTATCCACTATATTAGTTGATGATTGAAGTTTGCTCAAACATGATCTCAACACAAAAACTCAGAGATCAAGACACTCGACGACAGCGAAACCCATGGCAATGATGCAGCGGCTACTGGCGCGCAACACCAGGGCGCACGTGCGTGCGTTCCACCGATCGGCGCAGCGCAGCTTCCTCTTCCGCTCCCCTAGCGACGTCGCGGCCGACGGCAGAGTCGTGCTGCAGGAAAATGGGTCCGTCGAAAGCCGGTGAGCTCTTCATGGATTTGCCTTATCAAAAACAAAAAAAGGCGTTTAATGTGAATATACAATCAGTCGGTACCTCGTGCGCGCGGACGAGTTCGGCTTCTCGATGCACCACGAGATCCTCAAGAAGAGCGCGGCGCCCGTGCGCTTCGAGTTCCGCAACCACGTGTACGCGGTGCTGGTGACGCAGGGCAAGGGCCGCATGCAGCACTTGGACTCGCACTCGCACTCGATCGATCGCCACGAGCATGAGCTGAAAGCGGGCAGTTTCTTTGCGCTGAATGCGGCTGAAATCGTGGAGATCACGGTGGAATCGGATGAACTGCATGTCGTCAGGTACGTCTTATGTACAGATAATACTTCCTAGGTACATGTCCACACGAGGTAGTACTAACAACTGCTATGACCTATGCGTTTACAGTGTGATGAACCCGCCACTCGTGGGTCCAGAGATCAAGAACCCGAGGACGAAGGTGTTCCCGGTGATCGACCACGATGGGATTGAGCGTGAAGATTTTGACCACTCGCTGGTGCGTCGTCTGTGCGAGCCGCCCGAGTCGCTCAAGGGCGGCAGCTCGCCGATGAAGGACGACCCTCTTTTCTAGCTGGCTGATGCCTATCTCTCTCTCTCTCTACTGAGGATAACGTGTGGTCAAAACACTTATTCAAGACGAGGATAATCAGCATGAGGTTGGGTCAAATCCGTTGCTCGTGGAGCTTTCGCTGGTATTCTTCCTGCTGCTTCTTTAGCTCTCTCTGTACGGGAAGCGCGTTGGCTGCCTGGATCATGATGGCGACAAAGTCCCCGAGCTTGAGCTCTTTCGCCATGTCGATGGCTGTCTTGTTGGTGTGCTACACCAACACCAAGCCTCGGTCATTCAGTGGACATTCGATCCGTGATAGATAACCACACAGTTACCAACGTTTCTCAGTAGTGGGTTGGCGCCAACGAGAAGCAGATCCTGCATCATGTCCTTGCGCTTCTTCTTCACGGCGAGGTGAAGGGGCGTCGTCCCGTTGATCTGATGGTACCATGAGAATACTGTAATGGCGGCATCTCACTGCTTGCTGGCCACGAACCATCCGTGCATTAGCGTCCGCATTTGTAAACAGCAGAGCCTTCAGGATCTTAGCGTTGCCCTTTTGCACAGCGACATGGACACTCGTTTGCATCCACATCTATAGGACCAGGACGTAGGGTCAAGACCGACTCTGTGTGATGATCCGACACGTACAACCGCTCACCCCATGCGGGACATTCACTTGCCGCGGACCGGAGCCATTGCCCAAGATTCGCTGCACCGCTGGAGCATCTTGGTGGTAAACAGCATCCCACAGAGGCTCACGCGCACCATACTCTGGCCAAGCTGGCATCGTTGGACTGGGCATCGATGCCCTTTGAAGGTCGATGGTGTGGTCCACATCATTTAGTATTGTGTGGTCCACACACTGGATCATGAAAAGACGCGGAGGGCTGGATTGATACTTCTACGATACTTCTACACAGGAGCACTGCACGAGCAATAGGATGAACCCGTCGCCGTCGTCGGAGTCTGTAGGCTCGCAGAAGCCGTCGACAGCGGCGTCCACGGCGAGCGGCAAGAAGCGCACGATCATCGTCGCTCGCAATTTGCCAGACCCGTCAGCAACAGGAGCTGGGACCTCCTCGTCATCATCACGCAGTCGCCCCGTGGCGCCGTCGCCTTCCACGCCTGGCCTTCCACGCGATTCTCTAACTGGCAAGCTCACCTCGTATGCAGCACTCGGCGGAGAGGAGGATGTGGAGCTGTACGAGCGTTTCCTCGCTGAAAAGAGGTCGGCCATCGAGAAGGGCACTGGTGGTGGAGCGAGCTCCCCGCAGCATTTGAAGGCCTCCGCCAAGCGCCGTACCCTTGGACAGCTACCAGTGAATGGCGAGGGGATGGGATTCGATCCTCCAGGCACTGAAAAGGAACTCGCAGCGACATCGGATGAATCAGTGTTTGAAGAGAAGCAGCGTCGTGACGCAATGGTCCAGCACCGCAAGTGGCTCAAGTCGCTGCCGATCCATGAACGACTCGCGTACGAACGCCAGCAGAATGTGCTGAAGAAGTGGAAGAAGATCAACCGCCAGTGGGAAGAATTCAAAGCCAAGACCTCAAAGAAGCTGGGCAAATCGGAGAAGCAACTGGTCATGAGCCGCTCGTCCGAGTACCGGGAACAGATCGAAATGTACGACGCCCTCCAGCGTGCCCTGCCGTTGTCGGAGAAGATGGGCGCCGATATCTGGCTCGTGAGCTTGCGCAACGAATGTACGCGGTATGTTCCTGTGGGCAACATCTTCAGTGGCCTGTACTGTCCGATCCGAGAAAGTTCGGCCATTCAACCCAGAGTGCGTCGTCCACTAGACTACACTCCATCACCAGAGAGTGAGGAGCAGGAGGACAAGCACATGTCCACGCTGGCCAAGCGATCCTTGGATGCTCTGGCGCAAAGGAAACGTCGCCACAAGAAGCAATTGGAAGTGCTCTTCCCACACGAAGTCGAGCCAAGCCACAGCGGCCAGCTGCGTGTCGAAACCATGGACTTGTTCGACTGGGCATCGTCGTCACGGGATGAGCGTGGCGATGGCGACGATGGTCAGCTGAGTCAGCACAGCAGCTCACGGACCATGCTGCTGCCACTGAATGAGGTCGACCAGGAGGACGTCAGCGACGGAATCAACTCTCAACGTTCCGTCCCAGGCAACACGCCGCGACGGCGAGGTCCCAATCTCCGTGTGTTCACTACGACGCATGATTCGTTCAAGGTAGCCGATGAAGACCAGGCTCAGCCTATTGAGATTGACTTCTTTGCAGACGTGAACACGCTTCAGCAAGTGTCACTGTGGCTTGAGAACTTCGGGACGACGGTGCTCCAGTTTCAGTGGCGACGTGTGGATATCGAGAACAATGAACTGGTACCTCACCTCACACAGCACCACCAGGCACCACTCGATGAACCAGAGCGTGTCACGTGGACGATGATCTCGCAGCAAGAAGGCGTGTTCTTACCGGGCGAATGCCTAGAGATGGTGTTCAGTTTCCAGTCCAAACGAGCGGGTGTGTGGCTCGAGAACTGGTGCCTTGACATCAATCCTCCAGTTCCAGGGCCGGTAGGACGACCGACATCCGTGCAACTCCACTGTACCGCAGTGGATAACTTTGTGGCGTCAACGAAGCGTATGGCTCATCAAAAGATGGCCACGCAAAGTGAGACCGTCTTCCTGGCCGAGCAGATCCTCAAGCACGATGTGATCGCTAGAGTGGACCCGGTGTACCCTGTGGTGTTCGCTGACCTGGATGAGACAACGGCGCGTGCCTTCTACGATGCGCATCGTCGTGGCGAGTTTGAAAATGTCCAGTACAGCGTCGCGTTGATGAAACAATGTCAGCAGCTCTTTGAACAAGCACGTGCTGTCGCGAGCCCACCACGTGCTGACGCTGAGTCTGGGAGCGATGATAGCCAGCCACAACACAGTCCAGCAGAGTCAGACGAAGGAGACGTTGCCGTGCCTGCGCCACAAGACCCAGTGCCTTGGGATGGACAGCTTTCGTCCTTGAAGGAGGTGGCGATTGCTGTGGATGCTCGACTCGCAACGGACTTGGCTGCTCTTAAGGCTACGCTGCAGGCCACGAGAACATCAGAAGAAGGCGATGATGACGAAGAGGACGAAGAAGATTTGATGGAGAAGGTTCTGCAGACCAAAACACGGAAGAAGGAAGCTGAGCTCGCGGCGGTACGAGCACTGGAGCCTCATTTTTTGGACGATTTCCAAAGCATTTGCTGTGCCGCGAGTGTATCTCCTTACTGTCCAAGCATGCTGAACAATACACTGGCTGAGAAGCTGGCAGCGATGGGCAGCGAGGCACCAGTGGTGCTGGAGATCGCACAGATGCTCAATGGTGGCAACACAGACGTAGCACGTGAAGCGGCCTATGAAATGCTGCGTCCACTCTTGCTTCGAGCGATTGACGAGTCGATTCAAGTCGACGCTGACCACGAAGTCGTGTTTGAGGACGCTAAGCGCCAGTTCCACAATGTGGCCTTGGCACGGAAGAAGAACTACCGCCGGCTCCCGATGCTCGTACGTGAGGGTCAACCACTCACTGTCGTGGTGCAGATCGACTTGGATATCGCCAACTGGTTTACAGTCACTACTATGAGTACCGAGGACCAAACGCTGGAGTGGAAGCTGTCGAGCAAGCTGCTGGAGCATGCCACTCATGTACCTCCTAAGGTGGCAACAGCAGCGGCATCTATTGCATCGCTGATGGAGATCCTCGCTGGTACACCGGCAGTGCTGGTGCTGGTGAGTGAGCTGAGTACACCGCCGATGACGAAGGCGATGAAGAAGATGGTGCTGGCCCAAGCCAGCATACAGGCGATGGCTGCAGTGGACGGTTCGACCCCTGATGCAGCATCGGTCGAGGCGACGTTGGTGAGGCTACAGCAGAAGCGGGACGCCCAGTTGACACTGAAGGGCGTTGACCGTGTCCTCCAACGTGCACTTGGTGATGGAGCACCGTCAGTGGCGTTTGTTGGATCGCTAGCAGAGCTGGAGCAGCGATGTGATGCACACCGACCTCAGACACCACAGGATGGTGAGACGGAGACAACGGGTACAGGCAATGCTGAGTCACCTCGCCTGTTCCTGATGGAGCATCTAGGAGCACTTGCACGCCACGCACTCGTCAAGTCAGAGCAGAAAGAAGCTATTCCATCAACTACCAGTGCCTCAGCACCTTCGGCAGACAAGGGTAAGCCTGCAGCACCAGCACCGGCGGACAAGAAGAAGGTCAGCGTTGTCGCTCCGAAGGTTTCTACGCCACGTGCACCGGACGCCAAAGACGAGGAGCCAACCGTTGAGATACCACCAGGCATGTCAATGGAAATGCACGCCGCGCAACAGCTCGGCCAGCATCTAGCCAAGCTCAGCGACGTGCTGGTGGTGGACGCATACCCAATGTCCTGGTGGGAGAGCACGCTCGTGTACTTTGCATCCCTTCCATTGCGTACACCAACCACAGTCTCTGCAGAAGAGAATGATTCGAAGGCAGCCGTGGAGCTCGCGGTTCCAGAGCCAAAGCACGTTCTGGTTGGCCCGCGACTGAGTGCCAAGTTCGCCTTATGGGGGTCGCTCTTCCAGCATCCACAAAATGCCCATGGGCGGTTGATTGCTATCGTTGGAGGCCGTGGACTGGAGAGGAAGCTACGCCTTCTGGATGGACTGATCGAGCATGCCGAGAGCATCTACGTTGTTGGTGAGCTGGCGATGACAGTGTACCGAGCACTCCACACGAAGCAGCTCATCAAGACGCTGCGCCAAGAGCGCAAGCCTATTCCAGCCGGTCTAGAACTACGGAAACTGATTCGTGCTGTCGAGCGGTTGATGGAGAAAGGGTATCGCAAGCAAGTGGCGCTGCTGCTTCCTTTCGACGTGGTGGTCGGTGATTCGCGACTGGATCTCAGCAGTGACGCAGCGCAACTGGATGAAGAAGAGGAGGAGGAACAAGATGAAGAGGAGGAAGAGGAGGAGGAGGAAGACGAGGATGACGATGATACCTCCTCCAGAAAGAAGAAGAAACAGATGACCGTCAAGCCTGTTAAAGTTCAGAAGCCACTGAATGAGCCAGCAGAAATTGACACGTGGGAGATCCGTCGCAGCTTTGACGGTGAACGAGCTACCGTGGCACTCAACGCATCAGCGTGGGTTCGATTCCACGAAGTGTCCATCGACACCTTGAGCCGATTCGCGGTGGTTGACGGGAACCCCACTCTCCTGGAATCCCAAGACAATGAGGACAGCGAAGGAGCAGTCACATCTCCTCTCTCCTCGATCGAGTGGACGTCTCGAGTGTTTGACATCGGTCCCAGATCGGTGGCGGCATTTGTGGATCACGTGCGTGAGACTTACGACCAGGGATCTGCTTCGGTGTTCTTGAACGGAACGCTGGGCGTTCTCGAGTACGTCGAGTTTGCATCCGCGACGGAGACCGTGGTGAATATGCTCAAGAGCTTCTCTTGTGGCCGTGATGGTTTTCTGTTTGCTGGCAAAACAACATCGCGCTGGCTGCAGAAACTGGATGCAAAGGGATCGCCTCCGTTTGTGTCGAGCCATCAGGTCAAGGATGCCGCTGCACTCTCCTACGTTGTAGAAGCAAAGCCACACGCGATGCTCACAGCCTTTGATTCAGAGTAAGTGCTGATGGAATGGTATATACTTTTGGAATCTGGTGGTACGGTGGCCAAGAATTGTCTTATTGCACATAGCCAGTGCGTCATCAATACCCTATATCAGTACGTTGTAGATCAATTTGTAGAGGCCGCTTGATGTGCGACGATCCCGGAGTTCTAAGGGCACTGAGAACACGAACGTGATGGCGTCGCTCAACTCAGAGCAGGCACCGGTCGGGCTGCAAGAGCTACTCAAGCCCTGGACCAACCACTGCCAGTTCTTTGACGTTAAATGGGGGCGTGTGCCTGCTGAGACCGAAGGCAACACTCGAGACGGGCTCCGATTCACCGTTGACATAAGCTTCGCCAGGCTGAACCACGTGGATAAACTCCGGGAGACAATAGAGCTACTGCACTTGCTCGTGGTTGCAGACCCGGAATGCTTTGTGAACGTGGCCACGGAGCACGGGATAACCCACTCTATTGAGGAGGAGGTGGCCGCGGTGCGGCGCGGCGTCCCCACCGTGCTGCGCTTTCGACTCGATTGTTTCCTTGTGGAGGAATTTCTTCGACACTGCAGTGCTGCGCGGTCGCTCTTCCTTCCGCTCAGTGATCAGCACGACGATGACTTCGTCGCGGTGCGAGCACTGCTAGTGGGGCGTATCCACAACAAGCAGAACAGGTACCTCTTGGTGCGGCCGACCCACATCTTCCTCGATATCGCCACCTGGTCGGCCGGCAAGCTCGACACCTTCAGTACGGAAGACTTCTTCACGGCGCTTACTCGCTTCGCTACAACCAGTGTCCAGATACAACAGGAGCGACTCGTGTATCCCGACTGGGAGTACCTCCCCCACGCGCCACCACAGCTCGACAAGATTTGCCTGGCGCTGCATGGCATGCACATCACCGGCGGTATGATCGAGCAAGCCCTCGCCTTCTTCGAGACAGGTGCTAGCATTGACGTGAGTGAGGTGACGCTCGACCCGCGGCTGATCTACTGTACCTGCGATGACCTCGTGAGGTATCTCCAAGCACTCGCGGACCACTCGGAGAAGCTCTGGATCGGCCTTGGACCGGACCGTGGATGTGATGAAACCAACGATCCGATCGATGAAGATCGCCGGGATCGCACGCTCGTTCTCGCGCGCCTGATCGACGCCGTGGCTCGTGTCCAGGCCATCCACACTCTCGACGTTGGAGGTCTCTTTCGCTTGGCGACGCTGCCGCTCAATCTGGAATTCCTCGCAGAGGAGTTGATCCCGTCGATCCTGGGACGCCTAACGCCGATCGCGTGTATGTCGATCGACCAAGAGACTCCTGACGTGGACACGGAACTCATCGCGCAAAGCCTCGACGACTGGCGACAACGCAACCCGGGACGGATGCTCCACGCCACGAGGATTCGCCTCACTGGTAGGTCACTAGGGGTCGAAGGATTTGCCGCTGTGCTCACACGGATGAATGATGCGCGTGCCGTGATGCTCGAGACATTGCACTCTGATGCTCGACTACAAGTCGACACATTCCGAGCCATCCTCCGCTTCCCAAGTTTGACTAAGTTGTCGATATCTGGAGCAACGATAGTCTCCATGGATCTCTTTGATCCATGGGTGCGTGATCCTGCCATCCCATCGAAGCCATCGCTCACCAAGCTGGAACTACGCGATTTTTGGCTACAGGACGCATCGAGTATGGTACGATTCCTTCAGCGTCTTCACGACCCGGTCCACCCTCTGAGCAAGTCGTTGCGCACTCTTACGCTCTATGTATCGACTCACGATGGTCAGAGCTGGGAATGTGATGAAGCATGCGCGCGTGAACTGTGCGTCGTGCTGGAGTCAAACAAGACACTGACCACGGTCCACATCTCGCTAGCTCGTACTGCACAGACAGAGCAACCGTTTTCCTCCATGTTGAAAGAGATTGCCGCGCGCCCGACACACGGCCTCGAGGACAAGGGAGCTCGTTATTCCGATCGAAACCGAGCAAGAAACGCGGCTTTCCTCAGCGTGATCCAGAGCGAGATCCCGAGTGCGGCGCAGCAGCTTGATGCATTTCTGTTTCGCCGGATCTACGACTTCAGCGCACCAGCCCAGGACCGCAGCGTGAGGATCCATGCTTGAAACGCGATGGCTCCACAGCCTGACAGTACGTCGGACTAGTATCGGAGGTGAAGGCGATTGGTATTTTTTACTGGTAGTGTTTTTGTATTGCGTTTGCTTGGTAGGTTTTCATGCACTATGCGTGACATGGGTTCAATCTCGTTCAACACCGACGTGGCTGGTAGCACGGCCGAGACTCGCGTAGCCATCTCCAACCCGGCGAACACTCTATCTTCTTTCTCGACGGAGAGAGCCTTCGTGGCATCGCTTGCAAAGAGCTCAGGCAGAGGCGACAAGCATCAACCACTTGTCGATGCCTGGAATGCGATGAACATGCCATCATGGCGCTCAGTCGCAAACAGCCCAGCGGCGTCAATAACAAGTTGCTCAAGCTCTGCTTTCTCATGCGTCAAACAGGTGAACCACGACGGTTGAGCAAGACGACAGGCTCTGCCAACTCGCATGCGTCGCTGGGGTGGCTGGCACGATCCGCCTGGAGTACTACACTTGAAGATTGGACTTGTCGCCATCCATGAAAGAGGTCGATCGTTTCGGTGAGCACAAAAAACGCAAGCGCTCTCTCCACACATTATTGTTTGGCAGCATTCATTGATGGCGTGGGCCGCAACTGACACGTGGTCTATACAAGGCTTGGATCGGTATCGATACTTCACCGATCGCAATCAGCGACGAATTCGCACCGTCGATCGGCGATACCTTGGCTGCCGCTTCTTTCAGTGCAGAGCACAAGCCTCGGTTCCGATTAGATGACAGTCGCTTCAAGCACTCGCACGTGGTCGATCGCAAGCTGGTACTGGGCGTCTCGAGGTATCGCATTCGCATCAACATGGGTTGACTTGATCTTGCCAGTCAAGTCCTCGGCGTCTCAAGCTGGCCAGGTCGCGATGCAGGTCTCCATCGGTTCTGGTGGGAAGAAGACGCAATGGAGGTTCTTTGTCTCCTCCGGGTAGCTCAGTCGCGATGGTCGCATGTTGATGTAGAGCACATGCTCTTGTTTCTCGTTGGCCTGTTCCCTGATAGTCGTTGCTGACTCCCTCGCCAGCCTGCTCTTGCCAAAGCCAGTGCTCTGTAGCAGGCAGAACAGTGGGAGCACATACAGGCCCAGCCATTTGCGATACAGCTCGGCGTAATGGAGGGTCTGGCGATATACCTGTTGGCGTGTATCCGGGTTTGTCGAATCCCTTCCTCCACGGGTTGCAAAAACTTGAGAGAGCGAGGCTTCAGGCACCCGATCCTTGAAGTCTTCGATCCCACGCCGTCGAGTACATGCGTGGGAAGAAGCAAAATTGCTAGCCAAGGATAACACCTGACGCCAGCGACGAGTTCCGACCAATCAGAGCGCCACAGCCAGAGGAACCACGTTCCAAAAGCCAGGTGGTGAGAGCAACCAGCGCTCCGAAGAAGCAACCGCCAAGAACCCCAGGTTTTTAAACCCAGGGAACGCAGGTGGAGGCAAGATGGCGACGTCCCCACAAGCTCGGGGAGGAGGCAAGGCCGGCGGGGTGGACGTGCCCATGCCGGCGCCCCCTGCGCAACCGCCCCCCGGCGCAAGTGCGGAGAGGGCGCCCTCATCGGAGGCAGTAGACACGCCAAGGCCAACCGTGCCAGACATGGTCGCCGGACTCGTCTTCGGCGTGACGCAGCAACCCGTTTGCCCATGGCGGGCGGTAGAAGAAGAGAGCAAGGAGCACGGGGGCAGCAGCGGCAGTGCGGAGCAGCCACCAAGCTTCACGCTGGGTGTCGCGACGGTGGCACGGCCAGGGTTGCGCGCCGGAGCGCAGACGAACAGGCGCGCGAAGGAGGCAGCGCGCAGACCCAACAAGGAGCGGAAAGTACTGGCAGGCCAAGCCACGCATCGCGGTCCGACCGCAGCGGGGGCCAAGACCGGCGAGCACGCACCGGAAGAAGCGAAGGCAGAGGGCAACACGGCGGCCAGCACGGGGCCAGCCACGGACAAGCAAGGCGGCGGCGAAGAGAGCAGCGCGGACGAAGTCAAGCCGCCCTCGCCCCCGCAGCCGAGCGGCGCCCCTGCGGCCGCCCGTGGTCTGCTCGACCAGTACAAGGCAGCCGTCCAGAGCTCCAAGGCAGCGACAGCAGCAGCGAAGGCAGCGGCGGACGCGGTAGACCACGCGACCAAGCTCGCCGCAGTAGCGAAGGCCGAGCGAGAGGCAACCAAAGACGGGGAGGCGGAGGTGGAGGCGCGAATCCGGGAGGGCACTAACGGCCGCACCAGCGGGGCGGCCAGGGCTCCAGGACAAGCAGCCACGCGACGGGAGCGAGCTAGGGGAGGAAAAGGTAAAGCGGCAGCGGACCCCGCGACCGAACAGGCTACTGGCGCGGAGGCGGCGACGCCGCCAACCCCAGCGGACGCTGAACGCGTCTGGACGCAGGTGCAGCAAACGCTGCTCCAAAAGCGAATCAGGGCCCTGCCAACCCCAACCCAGGCGGAGGACGAAGTTAAATACGCGGAGCACTACAAAGCCGCGCGTAGGACCGATTATCGCGTGCGAGCAGACGGGCTGCAGCGAGCGCCAACCGACACAGAGGTGGAAACGCTGTTCCTGTGGCGGGCAAAGTTTATCTACCTGGCGTATCCGCCCAAGTTCATCGACGAGACCCACACGCTGCAGGAGCGACTCGCACTGTGGCAGATCCACTACGATCATATGATGTATAAGGTCTACATCGCGACCCCAGCACGGTTTAAGGCCATGGCAGCCACCGTCAAGTACCGATTCTGCCAAGCACTCGTGGAGCAGAACCAGCAAGACGGCGGGGCAAGCTCGGAGGTCCTCGAACTGCTCAACGACGTGCACCTATTCACGTGCTCCGCCGATTCGCACCTCGCCGTCCTCCGGTTCGTCCGCCCCGACACGCGAGACAAGTGGACCGACCGCAAGTTCGCGTTCCTGTTCGGTCATGTCTGGTTGCGTGCCACCGATACCTTCGAACAAGACGACCGTCGGCTCGGGCTGGACGCGGCGGCCGTCGACAAGCTCTATCCGATCCACCTGCTAGGCAAGCCCAACATGCCGATGACGGACATCATGGCCGTGGCAAAGCTCCTGAGCGGAGGGCTGCCCATCCTGAACATCTCGCCGCAGGAACCGACCGGCGCACGTGCGCTGGACGACCACGTCTGGAAAATCACGCTCAACACGATCGAGGCGCCAGCAGGAGTCGCAAAGATCCGCGAGCTGCGCATCACTCAGGGCACGCAGATTTTTGAAATGGGGGTGCACCAGCCGCGACACGCGACGCGCCATCCGTGCAGAGTCTGCCTGAGCACGGGCCACTACCGCGGCAAATGCCCCGTCAAGCTGGACGCGAAGAAGGCACTCGAGTTGCGCACGCCTTACGCCCACAAGGTGAAGATCCCGCTGACGGCCAAGTATGCGGCCGAGCCGGCTCCAACGGACTTGGAAGAGCATCGAGCCCAGATGGAACGCATGCGCGCAAAGCTGGCGCCCGAACTGGCCAAAGCGACCGCGACCGCGGCGGCAGAAGCGGCGAAACACAAGCGCGAAGCCGCGCTCGCGGCGCAAGTGCGGAAGAAGCAGGCAGACGCCGCTGCGGCGCTGGCCGCGAAAGCCGAGCACCACCGCGCACAGAAGGCCGGCAGCGAGAAGACAGCGACGCGTTCTGCGCAAGTCAAAACGATCACGAAGGCGCTGGCCACCGCGATCCCGAAGAAGCGGACGACCGAGTGGCCCGCAACGCCGCCGGTGGACAAAACAAAGGAAGCCGCGCGCGGTGCCAAGGTGGGGACCAAGCATCAGCGCGAGGACAACCCGGACCAGGCGAGCCCTTTCGGTGCGGACACCACGCTAGCGGCGCACCGCGACGGCGCGGGACGGGGCAAGGCCAGGCGCAGGGAGCAACCGCTGATCACGGCCGCACTTGAAGCCACCGCGCCGCAGCAGGGGTGGGGTGGAAACCAATCGGCGGCGAGGTCGCGATCCGCCCGCGCACCGAGCAGATGACGATGCTACCTTTCTTCCGTCTGACAGCGGCAGTAGAAACCCAGGCAGAGGCCAACGGCGCAGGAGCAGGAGCCAGCGCGACCTCCTCGGACGGGTGCGAGATTGTCGGGGTCAAGCCGGCTCCGCAGCCACCGGTTCAGGCTAAGAAGCTTATCAGCCGCATCGGCGCCACCAGGGTCAAGACGCCAGGAAATGGCTCATGCGTCTACCACGCCGTGGTCGCCGCCTGCTCGCGGACCTGCGGCAGCAGTGTGAATGGCGCCGACCCAGTCGAGATCAAGGTTGCAGAGAGCCTGCGCCAGGAGATCTGCGGCGAGCTGCGGGATAACCTCAGCACTCTGCTTTACAGTGGCACACTAAACCTCAACGTACTCAGTGTCGACGTCTTTGGCCGCCCCGCGGATGCACACACTCTCAGCAACCTGCGCGCGCACTACGCAACGGCAGCCCTGCAGCCGTGCAGCACCACGGTCGATCGCAGATACTGGGGCGGTGAGACAGAGCTCAAGGCCTTCGCGTTTGGCAGGAGGGAGCCGATCTACTCGCTAGACGTCTGGCCAGACGGCAGCACGAACGTGGTGCGCTACGCCGCTCTGGAGCGCCCGCTAGCGGACGGGTCCATGCTGACCCGTGTGGTCCGACAGGAGCCAACGGTGGCCATGTTCGAAGCCCACATTGCGGTCTACAGGCGGCACAAGGTCATCCCGCTGATGGTCATGCTGGAGCACGGCGGCGCCGGCTCCCAGCACATCGGACACTATGACGCCATCAGACTTGCGTCTGAGTGCTACAAGGCGTGGACGGGCACACTGCGGCTGCAGGGAGCCATGCGCCAGCGCCTCCCAGCGGTCCTCATCGAAATCGACATCATGAACGCGGCGGGCATCGCCCACACACCTCCGCCGCTGGAGCCGGCCCGCTCGTTCCAGCCGGACTTGAGCTCAGGGTATGCGCCCAGCAGCACGGTGACCAGCAGTGCCTCCGACCGGAGCGGAGCGGAAGCGGTACCGGGAGAAGCGGCAGGCGCGGAAACCGCCCAGAGGCTCCTCCGCGGGGACCAGGACGCGTTCGTTCAGATCACGACGGCGGCGACAGGAGGCGAGACCGGAGTCGACGCCGTGCTGCAAGCGAGCGGAGGCCTTCGCCAGGACGGCTCCATGATGTCCATCCTGTCCTCCCAGCCCGGACTGAGCTATGATACTTCAGTCCAGTACCACCCAGCCAGCTGCGTGACTCCGAAGAGTCAAATGGACCCGAGCGAGGAGAGGCGCCTGCTCCTCGCCTTGGAGGACTCCAAGCCTTCCGACGACGAGAGTAAACGCTCCATGAAGAAAGCGGAGAAAGCGAACAACACTGCGTTTGGTCACTGGAAAAGGAAAATGGCCACGGAGCGCCCCCTGCTCCACGCACTTTTCAGGGAGTGCGACGACCTCAAGCTGGCAGTGTCCACGCTCCAAGAATACCCATGCGGACTCCAGAGCCTATTTCGACACCTCCCGTTCGCCGCGGTACTCATCGCCACACTGCCCGACTCAATCCTGGTCAAGGCAGGCAGGGCAGTGATCACCAGCGGGCGAGTCCAGATGCTTCACCGTGTCCAACCGCTCCTGCCGGCGAAAGCGCAGAAAATGTGTCGCGACTGGGGCGCAGCCATCGCCATGGCCAGTCTGCCAGACGCCAAGTTCGTCCTCGCCCAGGACGCGGCAAAGTGGGTGCGACTGATCAAGGCAGCGCAAGAGGTCGGCGTCGAGATCCAGGCCCGAGAACAAGCGGAGCTACCGGACGCAGCGTGGAGCTACATGGCCGCGTACGTCCTGCTACTCCCCTACGGCGTTCCGCCAGCGTTCGCAGAGCACGGCTTCATGCAACAGTGCGACGCGCTCCTGACCTGGGCGGCAAGACCTGCGAATGCACCTATCACTGAAAGCACGGCGCTGGCCCTCGGCAAGCGGCAGTGGCAAGCGGTAGACGAATTCCTCAGCCATTGGGAAGGCGACTCCCACACGGCGGCAGCACCTCCCAGCGCGAGCCCATGCTCCGGAGCGGCTGCCACCCCCGCTGCTGAGGGCACCGACCAGGTGCCGGCCCAGGCTACGACGACCGTAGTCGGGGCCCGCGGGGCTGAGACCTATCAGCACCCCGCGTCAACAGCCAAGGCGGAGAAGAGGCAACGAGGGCGTGCGCGGGGCCAGCATACTCGGGGCAGGCGCAGACGCAGAGGAAGGCAGCGGAGAACCCCGGAGGATCTGGTCTGCGTGACGCAAAATGTGCAAGGGATGGCCAAGCACCCGGAAAACCTGGAGGCCTGGTTTGAAGGCCTCCGGTTGCGAAACGAGCGAGGACAAGCGGACGTAGTCCTGCTTCAGGAGACCCGAGCCATGGAAGAGGCTGCCCGGGCGCTCCAAAGCAGGCACGAGAGGGGCTGGGGTTACGACGCAGATCGCGCGGGCGGCCCCCTCTCACTCTGGAGCCCGGCAACAGCGACTGCAGGCGGAGTAGCCATGCTTTTCAAGCCGGACTCTCTGCTGAGAGCCCCCCGTCCACTCTGGCAGCAACACTGGACCCCATGGTTCATGGCGGCGGAGGCGGAGTTGGAAGGAGGACCGATCACGATCGTCAACGTATACGGCCCAAGTGGTAACAGGAAGAAGGAGCGGGAAGCGCTGTTCACGACGTTGAGGGAGCTGCCACGACCCCGCGGTCGGCTCCTACTCGGGGGAGACTTCAACTGTACCCTGGACCCGGAGCTGGACCGCAGCCACGGAACCGGAGCGGACCACGGCTCCAACGCCCTCCAGCTCCTGCTCGAGCACTGGAAGCTTCGTGACGGGAGCCAAGATGACGAAGCGTGCGTCCGCACGGACGCCGACAAGAAGGAGTACCACGCGCGCCACCACTCGTACAAGTACCGGCTGCGCAACGGCGATCTCGCGTCGAGCCGGCTCGATCGATGGTACGTGAGCGAGGAAGTAGCGGGCGACGTGCGCGAGGTGGCAGCGGAGCCTCCAGTCAACAGAAGCGACCACGACGCGGTCAGCCTGGTCATCGCCACGACTCCAGCCAGCGGGCGCCGCCGCACCAGGCCGCAGCAGCGGCGGCTACGCTATCCGCTCCCGCACGGTTGCCACGACCCCGTCCAGCACCTGAGCAAGACAGCACTGACCGGATTCGCCGAGATGAACCGGGATGGACAAGCCGCGGTGACGGCGCAGAAATGGGACGAGTGCAAGACGCAGATCCGGCAGGACTACCTGCGGCTCATACGGCGCCGGCTCAAGCAGCAGCGACGGGCCTTTCAGCAGCGGCGCAAGAGACTCAGACTCGCGCTGCGGGCGGCGCTGAGGATCGCCAGCCGCCAACCGACCAGCGGGACGGCGACTATCGAGACCATCACACAGCAGCTCGATGACCTGGCCCTCGATCCCCACGAGAAAGTCATGTCCATACGGCGCTCGATCACGCGCCTCCACCGGGCGCGCGTGCAGCGCCGGCGACGAGCGCGCACGGTGGCCTACCTGACCGGCACGCCAGAAGCTGACCGCCCTTTTTTCGGAGGTTTTCGGTCAAGCACCAACGAGCGCACAACGCGAAGCTACCGACGGAGGGAGACAGAGGTCCGGCGGACAGGGTGGCAGCCGACTGGGCCACCGTCACGCAGCGCGGCCCGACCAGCAAAGCCGCGCGAGACCGCTTCTTCGCACTGCTACCAGAGCCCGCTCACGAGGGCGACCTGAGCCAGCTGGACGCGGCCATCACCGAGGAGGAAGTGCGCACAGCGCTGCGCGCCTGCCCGCGAGGCAAGGCTGCCGGCCCAGACGGTCTGCCGAACGACTGGTACCGCGATCAGGAAGACCTCCTACCGGCCCT
>JAADXF010000518.1:0-16714 GCA_023337575.1 Pythium chondricola | reverse complement strand
TTCTACGAGCTGGCTAAGGAGGGCGGCTACCTCGACGCTGTGCTTGCCAAGAAGTAAGCGAGACCTGCAACACTATACGTAGCTCCCATAGGCTTCATATGATAAAACTGTTTAATCGATGCGTGGCACCAAGGTGCATTTTGAATACGGTAACCAAAATCAGTCATTTACTTGTTTTACTCGAAGTTTGACACTCGGATTATCGAAATTACTCTAATTTGAGTATCATGTTTTAGTATTTTTGGCCCAACCCAAAGACAAGGAAGGATCTGTCCAATCAAGCCTAGCGCCGCCGACGATGGCCTCCAGGACGCCTCCGCATGAGGCCTCTCGGCAGGTGGCTCTCACGCCCGACGGCATCCACGTGTCGCCGCTGGACGAGCGTCAGTACAAATACCTCATTCTCCCCAATGGGCTGCATGCGCTGGTGGTATCGGACCCAGAGACGCAGAGCTCCTCGGCCGCGATGGACGTGCACGTGGGCTACCACTCGGACCCGGAGGATCTCCCCGGGCTGGCGCATTTCTGCGAACACATGCTGTTTTTGGGGACTGAGAAATACCCGGACGAGAACTCGTACAGCGCGTTCTTAACTTCGCACGGCGGCAGCAGCAATGCGTTTACGTCGGCGCGCAATACCAATTATTATTTCGACGTCGGCACGGCGCATTTGCACGAGGCGCTGGACCGATTTGCGCAGTTCTTCTTGACGCCACGCTTCACGGCGTCGGCGACCGACCGCGAGATGCACGCGGTGGATTCCGAGAATAAAAACTACCTCCAAGACGACTACTGGCGCATCAACCAGGCCCACCGCAGTCTGGGCAACCCACGCCACCCGTACCACAAGTTTGGCGTCGGCAATCTCGAGACGCTGCGTGACACGCCAACGAAGAACCAACGCGACGTGAGGCAGGCACTGCTTGAGTACTACGACGCATACTACTCGGCCAACGTGATGAAGCTGGTGGTGTATGGCAAAGACGACGTGGCGGTTCTGGAACAATGGGTCACCGACATTTTCAGTGGCATCCGGAACACTGGACGATCCGGACCGCCGGATTTCCAGGGCGAGAGTCCATTCACCGACGACCACCTGGGCCGTGTCCTGAAAGTGGTGCCGGTCAAGGACCTCAATATCATTGGGGTCACGTGGCTGCTGCCGCCGTTGCGTGGTCCACACTACACGCAGCAGCAGACGGCGATGATCGCGCACTTGATCGGCCACGAGGGCGAAGGCTCGCTGCTGTCGCTGCTCAAGAGCAAGAACTGGGTCACGACCATCTCGGCCGGCGTCGAGGAGGAGCATGCGGAATTTGCACTGTTTTTAGTGAATTTTGACGCCACCGAAGACGGCATCGCGCACGTCGAGGAGATCGTATCGTCGTTATTTCAGTACCTTCGTTTGCTCCGCGAGTGCCTGCCGTTCGAGGCGTGGATGTTTGCCGAGATGGAAGACCTCGCGGTGATGCATTTCCTGTTCCAGAGCAAGCAGCCGCCGATCCATTTCACGAGCGGCGTGGCCGCCAACATGCAGACGCTGCCCACGCGCGACATTCTGTCCCAGGATGCGCTCTTTTTCCCCGAGGAGAATGCCCAGATCGCCGACTTGTTGGCAATGATGACGCCAACACGGATGCGATTGTTGGTGGTCACCAAGTCGGTGGAAGCTGACGCCGACAACGCGGAGCGATGGTACGGCACCAAGTTTTGCGAACACGCCATCGCATCGGACGTGGTGGCGAAATGGACCACCGTGGAGCTCCCGCGCGACGACGAGTTGGCGCTGCCCGTGCCCAACGCGTTTGTGGCGTCCGACTTTACGCTGATCGACCGGTCGGACGCGTCCGTGGTCGGATCGTTGGCGCTGACAGCGCCGCCCCGTCGGATCCGCGACGACGCCACCGCGCGCGTGTGGTTCAAGCCCGACGGTTACTTTCAAAAGCCACGCACCCACGTCGCGTTGGCGTTCTACTCGCCAACCGTCAACGACTCGGCGTTGGCGTACGTGCTGTCGGACCTGGTGGTGGCCTGTGTCGAGGACGAGCTCACCGAGTCGACGTACGACGCAGCACTCGCGGGCATGCACTACGACCTGGCCGTGCAGGGCAACAGCTTCCACCTGGGCGCGGTCGGGTTCAGCGCCAAGCTGCCCGTGCTCGTGCTGTGCATCGTCGAGGCGATCCACGCACTGGCCACGACGCTGAGCGATGAGGTCTTTGGCCGTGTCCACCAGCAGGCACGCCGCGCCTACGAGAACATGAAGCTGGACGAGGCCTACCGCTTGGCCATGCACGCCACGTCGGCCGTGATGCACGACAGCGGCGCGTACACGACCGACGAGTTGGTCGCGGCGATTGGCATGGTGGAAAACGACCCGGCGCTCGTGATGCGCCACGCCCAGCGGATGCTGGACCACGTCTACCTCGAAGCGTTGGTGTACGGAAACCTGTACGAGCACGACGCCCTCGCGCTGGTCGAGAGTGTACTCACGAGACTACCAGACTCGCGTCCAGTAGTGGCGTCGCAGCACACCAAGTGGCTGCCACGCCACCTCCAGCTGCCCGTCGGTGCCGACTGCGTGCTGCGCCGTGTGCACCCAAACGCCGACAATCTCAACTGCGCACTGGATGTGGTGTTCCAATTGGGCGAGGAGACCATGGCGCTGCGTGTGGTGCTCGCCGTGTTTGCGCAGCTCGTGTCCGAGCCGCTCTTCCACCAGCTTCGCACGCAGGAGCAGCTTGGGTACACGGTCTTCTCCACGCCGTCGCGGCAGAGTGGCGTCCAGTGCTTCCGCGTCATTCTCCAGTCCAACGTGGCGTCGCCAGAGTACCTGGACCAGCGTCTGGAGGCGTTTTTAACAGGGATTCGTGCCTTCATCGCCTGGGATATGACCGACGCCCAGCTGGACAAGTACATCCAGGCGATCGTCAAGGACTACACCGAGGCGCCCAAGAGCCAGGAGGACCACGTGAATGCGCTGTGCCACGAGATCGCGATCCGCGAGTACAACTTTGACCGGCGTCTCCGCCTGGCCAAGCTCGTCACGACGGTCACGCGCCAGGACCTGCTGCGGTTTGTGGACGAGTACATCGCGGTGGAAGGCAAGCACCGCCGCCGGCTCAGCACGCGGATCTACGGCAGCCCGTTCCCGATCGTGACGCTCGAGAAGGCGCAGCCGCCCGCGTTTAGTGTGGCCGCGCAGACCGCACTGGCGGCCGCGTCGGCGTTGCTACCGGCAACGTCGTCGTCGCCATCGAATGCGACGCCGCCCACGCCGATTGTGATCGAGGACATTGCCCAGTTCAAGCAACAGCAGGCGTTCTACGGTCTGCGCGCCGCCGCTGCCACGCGCTAGGTGCTCAAAAGAGGTAGGTAGGCCTAGGTAGGCCTAGGTAGGTTTGGTATTTGGGTACCTAGGTACAGTAGGCCTAGGTAGCTTGCTGATAGATATACTAAACCAACGCGTTCTATTCGTAAAAGCGCTTACCAACAAACACGTAGACCAGCACAGCGATGAGCGCCGTCACGACCGTGCTGATGGTCACGAGGTGGGTGCGCACAAACTGCCGCGTCGGGCGCAGGCTCGTGGTCGATGACGGCGAGTCCACCGGGGTACCAAGAGGCATGTCACTGCTAGCACCGCCCAGTTTGGCGAACAGGGCCTTCTCTCTGGCCTTGTGGGCCTCCTTCTTGGTCTTGACCTGCGCCAGCAGCTCCCGAAGCTTGGTGTTCTTTGGGTCCACCCCTAGGCCCCTTTTGGCAAACGCGGTGGCGTCGGCAAACTCGCTCTCATCCAATGAGATCAGCGCGACACGGTACAGCGCCTTGACGTTCACTGGGTCCAGCTGCAGTACCTCGAGACTCGACTGCTTGGCCTCTTTGAATTGCTGGAGCTGGTGCTGCACGTTGGCCACGTTGTTGCCCAGCGCCACGAGCAGCTCCTTGCACTGCCTGGCCTCCTCGCTGTCATCATCGGCGCCTTGGTCACGTTCCCAGCTCTCCAGGATCTTGAGCGCCTTCTTGTACATGCGAGCCGCTTGCTCGTAGTTGTTTTCCTTAAAGTACCGGTTCCCACTCTCTTTTTTCTTGGTGGCCTCGACCAGCAGCTCCTTGGACCCCATCTCGGCCGTGAGGCGCTTGCCCACGCGCAATAATTCAATGAATAATTTCAGTGGCGCATTCACAGGAACAAGAGGCGCAAGCCCCTTGTCGCCGTACGCGAAGCGGCCCTCGCACCGCACTTCCTGAACTTCGCCCACGCGCATGAGCTTGGCCGAGAGTTCGAGGGCTGGCCAATTCATTTGAAGTATTCGATGTATAATTATTCCGGCCAATTAAAAATATGAAAATGCAGGCACACGCTTCGTACCTGGCATGACCTCGTTGTCGCCGATGCGGAACTCGCGCACGCGGTCCTCCGACACCAGCGCGTCGGTCTCTAGCAGGCGCTCGCTGTATCGCACGGTCACCTCTTCGCCATACTCTATAGTAGTGCGGAGGAAGAGAGGCCGTGAAGGAGCAGCTACAACACTTATAATTGCAATAGAATCGGCGTACCCGCTTGCATGCCCTCAGTGCGCGTGACTAGGCGACGGAAGATGCCACCACTGCCGAGGATGTCCTCGAAATGGTCGCGCTCGTGCTCAGGAATCGCCACGCCCATCGTAGCTTTCAAGAGAGGGAGTTTTTGGTCATCAACTGATTCATGTGTCTATCATCGAAATTGTAATGAACATTGTAGACTATTTTTGTATTTTCATATTATCTAAAATTACGAAAATACAGGATGACGACACAAAGTTCAAACTGACCTACTCACCACGGATGCCGACCGATCAAGCGCGAACCGAGAGCTGAGAAGTGGTGCTCCGAGTACTGCTCTTCCACTTGCTTGTCACCAAGTGACTTCTGCCAGTGGTCAGCAGGCAGCAGGCGCTGCCGGTACCGTCGTAGCTGCTCGGCGACGTAGCGTTCGTTCATGGGCACGCGAGGCAAAAAGCCTGTGTAGATCACCTCACGTGGGACATCACCTGTGTGCTTGTAGCTACTGGCATGCGGCAGTCGCCAGTCGAAGAAGATGACGCTGCCGGCCTCCGCGTGGATCGGCTGGTAGCGACTGATGATCTCTCGGTCTTCTTGCATACGCAGTGGCGAAAAGTCGCCCAAGCACACGGGAGGGCGACCACTCTCAACATGTGAATCACTCGCCACAGGGTTGCTCGAAAAGTACTGCTTGAACTCCTTGTGGAATCCTGGCACACACTCGAAGCCACCCGTGTTCATCTCATTGTTCGTGGTTAATACGGCGATGCACTGGATGGGACGCCAACGCGGGATCTCCTTGCTCGACTCGAACAGCGAGGTTGGGCACACATCCAAGTGTGGTGTTAATGACCGCTGCATCGGACGACGTGTTTTCTTGGTCGCGCCCTCCGCGTGCATAGCGGAGATGCGGTCTGGGACGCGGTAGCAGACTCGGTTGATGTACATGAACCCTTGCTTGCCGTTGAACGCTCCAAACGGGTGCTCGAAGTCTGGGTGATTACATGCGTACGTGGCGCTCCACAGATCGGTCATGGCTGCAAAAATACCGTCGTGCTCGGCGACTTTGAGTCGCCAGGATGGGTAAAACAGGTCTAGGATACCGCCTGCGCCGCCCGTACTCGAGAGCTTCTTCAGATTGTGGCCCGTGGCTTCGAGATTGTTAGGATCCTAAATGTATAGCGCGTGAGCTTGTGTTAATGTTGTGGTGGCGACGAGTCCGACGTGACAATGGCCACTCACCACGCCATGCTTGGCCAGCTCACTGTGAAGACCCCGTCGCGCCTCAGCGACTTGTTCCGGCGTGAGAACGTTAGGAACGACAAGCACGCCATTCTCCAGGAACTCGTTGATCTGGTCATCGCTCAGCACGCGTGCAGCGACGCTCGGCGTGCTTGCGTCGCCCTGCACGTCGGCCATTTTGGTGCGTGGTTGTGGCACCATGTCACACCTTTCGTTCAATAGAAATGGTAGAAATTGATTGCTATCACCAGACTCAGATCTGATCCAGTCCAACCAAGTCCAGTTTATGCACAGGCTGGGCTCAGGCCGACACGACCATACGTAGTAGCTTCTGGGTCTTGTCCTCGTTCTTGGCGATAGTACCCTTGAGCGTGTTGATCTTGTGCACTTGCTCCTTGATCTGCTCCTCCACCTCCAGCAGTTGCACCTGCAATGGCTGCAGGGCCTCCTCGGTTTTCTTCTTCTCCTCTTCATACACCTCGCATTTTTTGGTGTACTCTTTCTTCCACTTCTCCAGCTCCTTGGACATGGCCTCGAGGTCTTCATGAACAAACTCGATCGCCTTGCCCATGGGCAGCGCAGCCTGGCAGATGCGTTGGATATTGGCTCGCAACTCGTTCATCTCGGCCGCCGAGGACGCCGCCGTCTTGGAGTTGTCCTTGAACGACTTCTTGCGCCTGCCCAAGCGAATGCCTGTCTCCGTCTCGAGCATTGGCCCGCTGGCGTTGTTGTTATCCTTGGCTTCTTCTTCCTCTCTTTCCTTCTCGCCCTTCAAGATCTCGCGGACAAGTCGGCCATGCACCGCCCCGTCCTCCACGTGCACAGTCGACGACGAGCTCGCCGGTCGACTGCCCTGGTTACTGTTGTTATCTCCACCGCCATCACCATCACTGTCGGCGTTGTCACCATCCTTCATGAGGCCCACGACCGCAGCGACCTTGGTGTCGTGGGTCGCCAGCATGCGTCCGACCTCGGTCACGTTCTCCTTGAGCTTGGGCGGACGGCGACGCGCGGTCGTTGGACGCGACGTGCGGGAAGTACCAAAGCCACCGCTTGTCCCAGGTGCAATGGGCGCACTGTCGTCGGCGTCGTTGATGCCTTTGGCGTCCTGAAACTTGAGGTTCCCACCACCGTCGTCGTCCTCGTCCATGGACGTTGGCTTGATGGGTTTCATCGGCGCCGAGAAGCTACCTGGCGCTGCTGCTGCTGTTTGTGTTGGCTCTTTCGCTTCCGCTTTCGAGCGTGACTTGGATTCCTGTGGTGTCGTGGATCGAGACGACAGCTTGGTCTCGGGCGTGGCCTCCCGCTCGGCACTCTTGGTGGAGTGTGCACTACTGGATTTCTTGGTACCAGCACTCGACGCACGCAGCGCTGTATCACCAGACAGCACGCGTTGCACGGCGTCGGCGCAGTTGCCGTGGCGACACGCGACCGCCAGCAACTGTAGGAACTTGTTGGTGTCCTCTGGCTCGAGGCCAGCGACGATCTTGGCTGGCTTGGCGTCCACTTCGATATTCAAGTGGCAGCTGACGCAGGTGAGGATCTTGGTCAGGTAGTCGATCTTGGGCTGCTTTTCCTTGATGGCATTCGAGTCGAGCTCCTCGCCGCTGTACAGGCCTTCTCCAAAACCCGTGACGCGCGTAATCTCCGAGATCACGTCGTGGAGGAACCGGAACGGCGGCTTGCTCAGCAATTTGACCGCCATCTTGGGCTTGGAAATGATCTTCTCGATCATGTCTTTTGTGCGTTCAAAGTCACCATTGCACTCGCAGATCTGCTGCTGCACGGCGTCGTCGAGCTCGTTGTTGTCAGGCTGAGCCTTCTTCTTTGTGGCAGCGGTGGCGGCCGCCGTCTCCGCTTTCGCCTCGGCCTTGCCACGCATGGCCTCGTTCTCTTGGCGCTCCTTCTTCTCCGCTTCCTCATTCTCCCGCTTGGCCTTTTCACGTGCTTTTGCTTCAGCTGCCTTGTCAGCCTCTGATGGCGTGTTCTTCTCCTTGGACGCAGGACGAGAGGATCCACCATCGCCAGCACTCTTCGCCTCTGCTCGCTGGGGCGCACCAGCACTTCCAGATTGAATATCCATGCCCCCATCCGGAGTCAGCGATGGCACTTTGTCCAGGGTCTGTTGCACTGCCTTGGCCCAGTCGAGTGAGCTGTTGGACGCTGCCTGAGCGAGTGCCTGTAGAAACATGTTCGTGTTTTCCGGTTCGAGCCCAGCGACGATCTTGACCGAGCGTACGTCGATCTCCGAGCCTAGTGCAAGTCCAACGCACACAATCATCTTGTCCAAGAACGCGGTCTTTTGGTTCTTCTCTTTGACGTTGGCCGAGTCGAGTTCAAAGTCATTGTAGAGGCCCTTGCCGAACCCAGTGGCCTGGGTCAGCGCCGTGAAGATATCATGGAGGAATCGGAACGGCGGCTTGGCCAATAGCTTGTCAGCAAGCTTCGGCTTGGCGATCAGCGGCTGTAACAACTCCTGCGTCTTGGGGATCAGCGCCTCCAGCGTCGCCTCGCTCATTGTGCGTGTGGTGTCTTGAAGAGCTCTTCGATGCAAAAACAATGATCGCGCGAAACGTCACGTTGTGGTGTGGTCCACATCACGCCACACGATGTTTACACTAAACGAGTTTCCAACCCTAAAATAATCGATCAAAACAGGTTTTGGTTGGTTCACAAAAGAACCGGTTGAAACACCGAAAGTATGAATAATCAATCCCATCATCATCGGAAAGCTTGGGACAGACAGACCTGCAACCGCCGTCTGATCGAACCAGCTATTAGTCTACAGTGCTTGACAACCCTCCAAGTCATCCTCGTAGTGCTGGATCGCGGCGCCGGTTCCTTCACCCGCAGTAGCATTAATACAGAGCATCGCTCCGTGCTGTTCTCCATCCTCATCGGCGGGATCGCGCGACAAATCGCCCCCTCAAAAACCGCCCGTACCTCTTCGAACGTAGCGATCACAACAGCACAGCCGCATGACCATGGCGGCGATGCTGTGGCTCTTCGTACTGCTGCTGGCGTTCCTCGCGCTCATGTTCATCAACCCGCGCTTCCGCAAGCAAGTGCTGATCGTCACCACCTACATGTCGCTCACCGGGTGGTATTACTACCGTCAATGGGAAAAGGCCCACGGTGGCCCCAAGGCCGCGTCGTCCAAGCGGTTGCAGCACGAGAGCGAGTCGGACGTGGTGTACTTTGAATCCGCGCAGAATGTGCGCAAGGCCAGCGAGGTCCCAGAAGAGCTCGGCAGCCAGCGATCGCAGTCGGAAGCCTCGCACCGCCTGAGTGAGACCAGTTCGAGTGGCCAGTCCGAAGACCCCACTGGCAAACGGCGATCGTCCAAGGGTCTGGGTATTTTTCGGAAACTACGCAAGTCGCATCGTGATGATGCCAGCGATGTCCACTCCAACTCTCTTGTATCGGATGTGAGCTCCACGAGCAGCGCTTCCGTGGCCACCGGCATTTCGACACGGCGAACGTTCAGCGGGCGCAAGAAGCCCGCGTCCTGGGGAGAGTAAGCCCAGCGCTGTATGTGTGTTGTGCATCGCAAGTAAGAGTACAGCAACAATGGAAGATCGTTGTAGCGACTACTCGTTCCATCTACGTGTGTATCCATGTGAGGAACGGCGATCACGTCGAGCGTGGCAGAGCATGTCCCGCACAGCACACATTCTCCCCTTGGCTCGATGGAACGCATCGAGGCGTGTGACTGTCACACACCAACACTCTGCTTTCTGGTTTTACACCAATCAAAACACTTTATTAGTATTTTGAGCCAATCAAATCGATCTTTGTGAGGAGCTACTGAAGGAATCAGCGCGCTGCACTCGAGCAGCATCGTCAGATAGAATCAGGAGGGCACGCGCGCGCCGCTCGACGCTTCCTCGCACAGCACACGACACGCACACAGAGCACGATGTTTGGCTTCGACGTGAACAAGCTCAAGCCGAATCTGAAGATGGCAGTGCATCGCGTTGGCATCATCAAAAACAAGAAGAAAAACTCGAGCGTTGCGATCCGACGCGAGATCGCGTCGCTGCTCGCCGACGGCAAAGAGGAGAAAGCCCGCATTCGCGTGCGTAACCATGGCTGATTGTACCAGTGTGTGTAACCTCATCTGACTGTGTGGCGATGAAATGCAGGTTGAAGGCATCATTCGCGACGATTTCACAGTTGAGGGCTATGAGATCGTTGAGCTGCTGTGTGATTTGGTCGCCGAGCGAGTGGTAACGCAGCCTGAACAACGTGACCATGAGTGACCATACACTCACGGTATCAATCGTGACTAGAACCTGGTCAAGACGGAGCGCGAGTGCCCGTACGATATGCGAGAAGCCGTGTGCACACTCATCTGGGCTGCCAACAGAACCGAGATACCAGAGCTTGCAGAGGTGGGTACCCACTCACAAGCTGACTGCAGTGATTATTACCATGGGCAATAGTATCAGGATCAATCTGTGTGTCCAGGTCAAGAAGCAGTTGACGAAGAAGTATGGCCAGGACTTTGCGGCGGCGGCGATTCGCAACGTGGATGGCTGCGTGAATGAACGTGTGATGCAAAAGCTCAGTGTACAGGTATAGATAGATACGAGCGAATTTTGGGTACTCTGCACTTTTCCATCACTCATCGATCTGATGACTCTTAGCCTCCCAGTGCATATCTCGTGGTGAGCTACATGAAGGAGATCGCGAAACAGTTCAAGGTCGACTGGGAGCCGGACGAGTCTGCTGTCGCTGATCCACTTGCTCCGATTCCTGCGCCCACTGGCACAACCGTGGCGTCAGCTGCGATCTCAGGCCCAGATTTTGCTGCATTGTATGCTGCGGTAAGTGTGCCCAGCTATACGCACTCGTGCCGACTGCCAAGAGGCTGACTGCTTGTACCGGTACCTACCTAGACCCCTCCGCCCGGTAAGATCCCTTCCGCGTTGCCAAGCTTACCCACAGGCGTGCCCAGCGACACATTCAACAGCATGAGTCTGCCCCCGCCACCATCGCCCTACGTCGCCCCACGACAGTCAGCGGCACCAAGCCCAGCGTACACGGCTCCTGGGGCTGCTCTTCCTCCACCTCCCCCGCCTCCACAGGCGCCTGCTCCTGCGGCTAAAGCAGCAGAAGGAGGAGACGGTATCCCAGACTTTGACGAGCTCACTGCGCGCTTTGACCGGCTGCGGAAGCGGCAAGACCAGGGCACCACCTCGTTCACGTTTTGAAGCTGCACACGTCGCATGTGTACCATGTTTCCGGTACGATGTACCGCTATTTGAATCGAGTGTGCCGCTTCTCCCGCATCAATTTTCCAAGGACTGTAGCATCCTTTGTATATTTATTTCCACAAGATGGATGGCATTCATTTATGGAAATATGGGTGGATCACAATTTTCCCGCCCATAACAACCGGGTGGTGTTGATTGTGGGGGGTTCGTTGGCGTTCGTTCGCCCCATTCTTCGCGAATAACAACCACATCAAACCCAACAACAGGGCGCCAACATAACCAGCCGGGCGATACGAACTCCCCCCTACTTCTGCTACTTCTGGTGATCACCAAGTTGAAGTGCAACCACGAAGCATCATGGGGCGCGGCATCACGATGGACGAATGGGTCCACTTTGACCGCCTCCCGGACGAAGGCCGCGTGCCCAACTCGTCGTATTGGTACGTCCACTGCCGCCACTGCGTGCGCGGGTTCGAGCAGAAGCAGCTCTTCAACCCGCCGGCCAAGCTCACGGGCCGACGCTCAGCCATGAAGGCCCACCTCAAGATCTGCCCTATGTACGCCACGCAGTACAAGATGGAACAGCGTGCGCTGGCAGCGGCGGCCGCGGCAGCTGCCGCCACCACGGCCGCCGCCGAGGGCGTGGAGGCCTCGACCGACGATTCGTCGGCGACTACCCCGTCTACCACCCACATTACCAACGCCAACACCAACTCGTCGGCGGTATCCGACGCCATGCTCGGCACGGTCACCATCAAGACCCAGAGCGGCGAAAAGCGCAAACGCCGCGGCGAAGACGTCGAGGCGAGCGGTCCCCGCGGCGGCCGCGGCAAGCACTGCATGATGGAGGAGTGGGAGCATTTTATCCGTCTCCAGGACGAAGGCTACATCGGAAAATCCAACTTTTTCTACGCCGTGTGTCGCCATTGCCAGGCCGCGCACGACGACGCGAGCGACGAGAAGAAGCCCCTGCTCGTGCCGGACAAACTCGTGGGGCGCAGGGAGAAAATGCGCAAGCATTTGTCCATGTGTCCGCATTTCAAGGGCGAATTGCCGTCCATGGAGCGCCGCACGCCGCCCCAATTGACCGGAATCGGCACGTTTTTGCCCCTGGCGACCAGCGACGGCGTCAAGATGGTGCCAGTCGCGGCGCTGGCGACGTCGGCGTTCGCGACGGATGCTGCGGGCCTCGCCACGACGGCAGGCGACGGCCAAGAGGCTGCTGCCACCTCCTCCTCCTCGGGGTCGTCCACCTCACGCCTCGCACTGGACGAGTGGCAATTCTTCACGCGTCTCCACCGCAAAAAAGACAGCGCGTACTACTTTGCGCGGTGCAATTTCTGCCAGCAAGCGTACGCAAATGCCCCCGAGACGCTCAAGACCTCGATGTCGCCGACGGTCGTGATGGGCCGTAAGTCCAACATGCAGACACACCTGGCCAAGTGCCCGTATGTGCCCAAGGATGCCGTGTTGATGAGCCGAGCCGCGATGCTCGGACGCGGCGACGAGTTCAGTGCCATGCGGTTGAAAATCGGAGAGGGTACTGGCGCCGCGCTGCACCAGGCGATCGTCGAGGTGCTGCTCCAACACCGGCTGCCCTTCGAGTGGGTGGACAGCACCAGTGCCAAGAAGCTACTGCGCTTCGCAGCGACCGGTGCCAACTGGCACACCAGCATGCTGCCCACCAGCGTGGAGCTCCGTGGCCAAGTGCTGGACGACCTGGTGCGCGACGAGCTCCAGCCGGAAGTGGAGAAGATCAAGCAAACGGTCACTCTCCCATCGATGCCAACCGCTGCGGCCAGCAACGTCGACGATTCCGGGACTCCGCCAGCGACCCACGGCACGGTCCACCTGCCCGTCGCATTGAAACTCGCGCTCGCCAAGGGAGACGCGGATGTTCCAACCGCAGAGTGTTTCCTGACTGGCCACGGTATCCCCATTCCAGTCCAGTACGTCATCCAGGACCGTGAGGAGCCTATGGATGAAGAATCTTTGATGGCCGGGATCACGCCGACATCCAGTCGACTCGCGTACTTCCACGGCCTGGATCTCGCCCGCTGCCTTGTCCTCCAGTCCCAGCGATTGAAAGAAGACCAGCACGTGACCGCGGGTGTGATCGTTGCCTCGCCGAGTCCAGTCGTGACCCGTGCCGCTGGCGTGCTGCACGCGCGTTTGCCAGAAGTCGTCATGGTGTGGGACCTCCAAGACATCGTGAGCTTTGCCCTCCAGAAAGCCCTGGGCAATCCTGACGTCGTACGCGTCGTCACCGCAGCCTCGGAGCTGCTCCGCACACCGGAGATCCAGGCAGCACTCTCAAGTGGAAGCAACGGTGCGATCACGATTACGTCCAACACTCTCAACGACTGGGTGGCGTTCGCATCCGTGGCACCGGAGCTCGTGGGGAAGCACGTCCACGCCTTGAGCGCTGTCGTGGCTGCTGCAGTGAACCACGGTGACTTCGTTCGCGTCATTGGTCTGCTTCGAGCCTTCAGTGTGATCGAGTCGACTCTCGCCGTCGATGGTCGAGTCGGGGTCGCAGAGACGCTGACCCACTTGGCGACACTGTACACGGCCGCCGAGGGCTTCGCGGAGGTACAGCGTGCGTTGGAAGTCGCGTGGAATGCATGCGAACAGCCGCTCTACCTTCTCGCGCACGCACTGCACCCTCAGCTCCGTCTTCGCGGCGTCTCGTCCACCGACGTCACCAAGCTCAGCATGATCAGCGACCTCAGCGTCGCCTACTTTTCCCAGTTGTTTGCTGGTCGCAAACCGCTCTCGTTGCGTGGTGACGTCACATCGTTCCTGCACCAATCGCAACCAGTGTTCACCGATTCATTCATCGCCGAGTTCCCGCTGGTCGACGACTACTTCCGGTACCTGCGTGATAACTTTGCGGAGCTGTCTGCGCTGATGCAGCTGCTGCAAACGCTTCCAGTCGGTGGAGTGGAGAGCGCTCACGCCAAGGAGACACACGCGTCCCCATCCAGCATCTACACCGACGAAGAGCATCGTAAGCTGTCCATGCTGGCGGAGCGCTGGGGTGTAGAGCGGATCGGTTCCACCCAGGATGACACGGCCATGGATGCTGCCGTTGATGAAGATGCGCTCGTCAAGGACGCCACGACGGTGGCTACCTGGTTGCGCAAGCTGGAGAAGAGGAACGAGTCCAAGCTCGTCGACTTTACCGAGTGGGAAGCTGCGTGCACCACCTTCCAGACCGAGTCTGCTGCTCCCGTCGCGAACGAGCCTGAGAAGACGGAGGGCGTGGTGGATATCGATGTCCCACTGCCTGCGCTTCCTCGCGACGATGACGTACTGTTCCCGGCTCGTGCACTGCCACCGTGGCGATCGACCAAGACACGACTCGCACAGTTATTCAGCGCCAGCGAAGCCACCACCGTCTAAAGGGATTTCGATCGTGCGTCGTACTACATGTATGTACTACCGGGTGAATACGTGGGGAATTTTGTGAACGCTAATGGGTGCAGCAAACGCAAAGCAATGGCTTGGATAAAGGTCGTGATTCTCTCTTTCAGAAACTCTCTCTCTCTCTCTCAAGACCAAGGTGAACCGCTTCTCCTCCTCGTCGTCGCTAGCCCAGGGTCTGTAGGTCCTGGGTGGACGACTCCTACAGTCGAGCGTCGACAGCGAAGACGAAGACGGGGGCGGCGACTCACTGGTGCGCGGGGAGCACCTTGCCGTCGCACTGGCCAAAGCCTATTCTGTAGCCTTGGCCCTGGCAGAAGCCCCGCACGTGGATGGTATCGCCGTCCTGGATGAACTTGCGTACCTGGCCGCTCTCGCCGAGCTTGATCTCGCGCTTGCCCTGCCAGCTGAGCTCAAGCATCGAACCGAAGCTGTCGTCGGTCTGGCCGCTGATCGTGCCGCTGCCCAGCAAGTCGCCCGGCTGCATGTTGCACCCGGTGACCGTGTGGTGCACGAGCTGCTGCTTCATGTTCCAGTACATGTTGCGGAAGTTGCTCGAGGTGATGGTGTGCACCTGCGAGTCATTCGCTGGCTGCAGCGCCACCGTGAGCTTGAGGTCGTACGTGCCACGCGCATAGTTGGGGTCCTGGATGTACGGCAGCGGCGTCGGCTCCTGCACGGGGCCGAAGCTTGGCTCGCAGCGGAACGGCTCCAGTGCGGCGAGCGGCACGACCCACGGCGAGATGGTCGTGGCAAAGTTCTTGGCGCCGAATGGACCGAGCGGCACGTACTCCCACTTCTGGATATCGCGCGCGCTCCAGTCGTTCATGAGCGACACACCAAAGATGTGCTCCTCGGCCTTGTCCATCGAGATGGGCTCGCCCAACTCGTTGCCTGGGCCCACGAAGAATGCGAGCTCGAGCTCGTAGTCCAGCACACGGGAGGCGCTGAAGATGGAGCCCTTGCTTGGGTCAGTATTGTCAGCTTGGACCTGGCCGCGTGGGCGGCGCACATCCGTGCCGGATACCACGACCGACGACGCGCGACCATGGTAGCCGACCGGGAGGTGGAGCCAGTTGGGCTGCAGCGCGTTGTCCTTGCCACGGAACATGATGCCGACGTTGGTGGCGTGCTCACGCGACGAGTAAAAGTCGGTGTAGTCGCCGATCTTGGCCGGCAGGTGCATGATCACGTTGACCATCGGGATGAGCGCACGCTGACGCAGCTCCGCGTTGTCGCGCAGCGTCGGCTCGCTGGCCGAGAGCAGCTTCTGGATCGTAGCGCGTGCATTGGCCCAGGCCTTGCTGCCCTGCGCCATGAAGGCGTTGAGAGATGGCTACATGTTTAAACCCTCAAAGTTAGACGAAGAGCTCACCGAAGACTAACGCGCAGTCTGGTTTAGACTGCAGCGTTTTAGACACGGACTATCACTAACCTCATCGAAGCACGCAGCGTCAAAGCCTTCGAAGAGGCCCTCGGCGGCGATCACCGACAGATCAAGGACCTACAGGATAGGAGATGCGTGAGAATCGGATTGGACAACGTACACGGATCGCAATCACACGTACAAAGTCACCGATGGCGACACCAGCACGGGTCTTGTCGTTGGTGCGCGTGGAGAAGACACCGTACGGCAGGTTCTGGATCGGGAAGTCCGTGTCGGGCGAGTACTGGACGAAACTGGTAAGCATGGTGAACGGAGTCGACGTAGAGATCCTGTTGTTTGGAAGGTGGTGCAGCACGACCGCAAAGAATGACACGCACAAAAGCGTTAGACCGAGCGCTGCAGCGACTAACGCCGGCGGGGGCCGCCGACGCAGAGCCATCCGTCAAGGGAGGATCGCGGACTTACCGAGGTGGGGGCTGGTCTAATCCGAAGGAACTTGAAGAATGGTGGGAACCACCACAATCGAAGCTCGTCGACAGCCAAAGCCAACCCTACCCCGTTGAAGCTCAAGTCTAATTGTGCAAAATGTATCCAGTCGCCAGAATCGAATCCTTGGCCAAGTTTGGTGGAAATCCAGTCAAATCGCGTGAAAACACGAAAATTAGAGCGAAACACGTGGAAGGTTCCGGAAAGTGGTGTGGACCACCTGAGGGAACCTGATGTTTCCGAACCGTGGAGAACAGTGGCTGCCAGGTAGTCGCTGTTCTGCCACGCAAGCAAGAAGACCGAGAAGAAGCAGCCAGTGCTGCCGCAGATTTTTTCTTCTAGTCTTCTAGACTGGCTTGATTAGCCCCGTAGGGTGGGTTTTACTCCTACTAGCTTCGCTAGAAAGGTT
>JAADXF010000517.1:0-16716 GCA_023337575.1 Pythium chondricola | reverse complement strand
GGTCGAAATCTCGTCACACAGGAACAAGCTCTGGCCACCAACGAGCATCTCACCGACGGTCACACGCTTGCGCTCGCCACCAGAGAGACCACGCAGCAGCGCGTCGCCGACGACCGTGTCCGAACAGTTGGTGAGACCGAGGATGTGGATCATGAGCTCGGTACGTAACGCGGCGATGTCCTGGAGCTCCGCGGGCTGGTCCTCTGGGCGGCCGTTCATGCACATGTCGGCAAACTTGAACGTCTCACGGACCGTCAGCGTGGGGATGTGGTTGTCACGCTGGTCCACGAGCCCCGCGACCTTGATCAGGTTGATCTGGTCGGTGCGCAGGCCCGAATACGTCATGGCACCGCCGACCTGGGTCGTGTCATTGTTCGTGAGCTTGCCCGCGAGCGCCTTGAGCAAGGTCGACTTGCCGGCGCCTGGGTTGGCCAGGATGAGCGTCATCGAGCCAGGCTTGATCACGCCGCTCATCGGGTGGAGCACCTGCTTGGTGATGGTCGGCGGACGGTCCCAGGGCGCCAACACCGTCTTGAGGTACGTGCCGACCGAATACTGTGACGCCGCCTTCTCGGTCACCGGTACTTGGACCTGGAACGAGAGGTTCTCAAAGCGCACTTCGGGGGTCGCCAACTTGAGGTTGATCTTGTTGGACAAGTGGTGGTACTTTTTGTAGAAGCGCTCCAGGCCACCGGACAACATCGCGTCGAGGTTGTCGGCGCAGATCGTACTGTAGTGCGACGTGAGGTCGTCGTTGTGGCGGTGCGAGTACGGGTCCTGGATGCTCTTGAAGTTGAGCGAGCGGTAGACCGCCGGGACCGTCTCGTTCTCGTCGCACAGCAAGCGGTCCTTGTCCGCCATGGTCGATGTTTGGTTGGCGAGCTTCGTGTGCCGTGTGCAGTGGAGGGTCTTGCCACGTCCGTGGGGATTTGAAGTGTGAGTGAGTGAGAAAGAGAGAGGGAGGGAGTGAAAGTGGTGGGGGAGGACGAGGAGGAGGAGGAGGAGAGGGCGGCAGCTATTAGTGCCTGAGGAGGAAAAGAAAGAAGGAAAGAGGAGGAGGGGGGAAGGCTGGGGGAAGATGACCAGCACCAAGCGAGCTCGACAGCACGTGGAGGTGAGAGCAACGAAAGAGGTCCCGGACCAGCACGACGTTTTGCTCAGGGCTATCGACTGGTGTGAGGCCTGTTGGGTGAACGGCGGATCCCTAGCCCTCCAACAGGGTGTTGCCCTCAAAGAAAAATGAACTCGAGGCTTTTCGTTTCTCTTTTCGTTTTTGTTTTTTGTTTGTTAAAAGTTTGCGTTGGTTTTCGATCGTTTCCGTCGCGCCCGTGAATCTACAAACCGAATCCGTCGTGGACGAGGTTCCATACATGCGGTACTGTAGTCCTCTAGCTGATAGCCGTAGTGCTGGCAGTGTTTGTTCCGTATCTACTGTCGAAAGCTTGGCGGTTGCCGGAGATCTAGATATCCAGGTTGCCGGATCGCGCTTCGTGGACATTTTTTTCACCAAACTACAGTCTAGGTTCATAGAGTGGCCAAAACGAGTGCCGCATGGCCTGACAGTTGGAACAAATCCTGACTCACCACTCACGAGGGCCTTTATTAATAGTAGCAAATCCAATCGGTTGTGAATCACAGACAGATGCTGCAAGTGGACCAGTACTGAGACCCAAGCTACAGTAGACTGGAGCCGCAGCGACGATGAGGAAGCTACACTGTAACTTGGGCACATCCCAGCATGCTTTCGATGGTTACACAGAAGCTGCAAGTACAGCGCTGTACAGTACGTGTACGCTCCGTGCCATCACGATGATTAGCAGGATGTCGGGTGTACATTAAATCGTCCTCGTCCTCTCATACCCTTTCGCACAGCGAATGCGGGAGGGGAGCTGTACATTGTGCATATCAGCGGCCAGCAGAGGAAAGCACGATGTGGGCAGCGAGATGCGTATCGCGGACGCACACACGACCATCCCCTTCGGTACAGTGCTAATAGTGACGGCCCAGGTGCGCTCTGCGATCAATCGCTGATACTATTCTGATGGCTCTTGTGATCACGAGGCATTCGACAAAAAACGAGTAACATGACTCCACAAACTCGGAAGACCTTATCGTTCGTTGTACAAACGCTGACGAGTGGCGTGGTCCTCTTTGGTGGTATTGAATTGAAGCACTGCACTAAATTGACGCAGATTTGCAGGTTATCTTCCTAGGTAATGCTGTGTACCCCAAGCTTGATGTTGAAGTTGTTCTCGTACAGTGTTGGTGGCAGGGTTGGCGTTTCTGTGTTCACTTTTTTAGATCGGCATTCGACAATCACTCTTCTTCAAGCTCGTGTCGACACCACAAGTCCAGCTTCGTACTGGTCCGGTTTGAGCTCAATCTGGCTACAAATCTGCTGCTGGACCAGTACGAACCGCCGACTTCGTTGGGTCATCCCTCCTTTTCGTCACAAACGACCTTGAAGGTGCGCCAGCCAAGGACTGTTCAACCACACGCTGCAGCCGCCCCTCTCTCTGAGCCAGGGGTTTGAGGAGGTACTGTACATTCGCCCACGAAGCTCGAATCCGAGAAATCTTCTTGACGCATGTTTGCTGCCTCATCATCGGTTGCGATCACCGTCATGGTTGAAGCTCCACCACAAACCACCAACAATGTTGACAACATGTTCGCCGTCAAATCGTCCGCGTCGTTTGATTGGCTGCTTCGGCTTCATGGACACAATTTGCTGTCGTGAATCAACCAATCGATGGCCATATAACTTCGTACTGGTCCGTTTTCAACGACATGCCGGTGTCCAGTCAACACGCGCCCGCCGTTTTCTACGATGCAACACTTGGAATCGGAGCGACCGTCAGACCTCTATGTGAATGAGCTGTACTGGTCCATTTGTAGACTTCTAAAGGACCAACACGAGTCCCGAATCTTGCCGCCAGATGGCAACACGTTGGCGAAGCGACATGTGAGTCGGTGCATGGTTCGCTAGGTCATCCCTCCTGGGTTACCAAAGACCGTACCCGTGGCATAACCTGCGACGTGTGCGAGGATCAAAACATCGACGCGAGGAGCTGTTCGACCGCGGCCGCGTCGGTGCGCGCGCTCGCGGTGAACTCGGTACCGAGCTCATGCACTTGGAAATGAAACGGCTCTTCGCCACTGCAGCTCATCGCGATCGACGGACGTGACGTTCGCATCTTCTCCGACCTACGACAAAAAGAAAGAGAACACAGAGAATGTGACATGTGAGCGCGTGGAGCGATCGATGTCGCGAGCACCAAGTCACGTACGACAGCGAGAGCTGGAAGCACGCCGCCCTGTGCGTGGCTGAAGAGGTTGTCAGGTCGTACTCGAACGATGGAGCATGGCGCTGTGCGGTGAGATCCCATGCATGGACTCGGCCGTGGCTGTAGGAGGCAAAGAAGACCTCAGGCCTAGACGGTGACCACTGCAGCGACACGACGCTCTTGTCGTAATCCACTTCTTCCCACGTCGATAGCGCGGCTGGGAACTGCGTGTCAAATAGACAGATACGGCCGTCCGCGTAGCCCACTAAGAAGTAGGACGTCGCGCTTGGATGGAATGCAAGCGCGGTCACTGCGATACCCATCGGTGTGGGCGTGGCGATGACACCATGGCGCTCTCGTCGGTAGCATTGCACGGTGGCTGACGATGCTGCTGTTGCGGCGCTAGAGCTCGCGTGACTCTGCGTGTAGCGTGCCCCTCGAAGCACGAGGCCAGACGTCGTTCCCACAATGAACTGGTTGGGGTCATTCGGAAAAAACTGGAAGGTCGCGGCGATCGGACCGGCACACACTTCGCGACTGATCGGGTCGTTCTCTGGTTTCTTCTTGCCCGTCGAGTAGAGTGCGACGCCGTCCGCACGCCTCTTGCGACTCGCGCTGGTGATCTCACTCAGATACGATGGATCCTTTCGCACCTGAAGACGCAAGGCTGGGCGAGTGAGCACGAGGTACTGGAGCTGTGTGTCGATCGCCACGGTCGCCACGAGCTTGATCCGTCCGCCGATCTCAACACACTTGTCAGCGAGCAAGGTGTCAGCGTCGTGGGCGTCCGAGAAATCTACGATACTCCACATCACCAGCATGCCACGATCATCCAGCGAGCCGAACTGGAACGTCCCATGCTCGAGGCCGTCGCCTCGCTCCACACACTCGACCGCGACGATAGACGACTGGTGGCTACCTTCCACCGAGCGAGCGTCACAGCCACTGGTCGAGTACGTCGGTGCGTACAGCGTCAGGTTCAATGGTGATGACCGCTTGCCGCCAACGAGAGCGAGGCGACTGCGCAAGTCCCACACATTGATCGTGCCGTCCTCCGTCCCAGCGACGACCATGAGCTCTCGGCATGGACTGAGACAGCTAGACGTCACCACGCCGTCGCCCTTGAGGATGTATGATGGTTGGTGCAGTTGATTGATGTCCCACACACACGCGATCGACCGCGTCGGCAACGAATCCGACGGGAGTCTGTGGTCCTGAGTGTCGCCGGTAGCCTTCGCCTCTTGCTCTGTGGGAATCGATCGTTGCGAGGTCTCGGGCGCGTACCAGCTCACCAGGACATTGGACACTGCTGGTGAGAACCGCAGCAGCAACAGCTCTCGCCCTTGGAGCAGCTCTTCCACACCAGGCTGGTCCAGGTTCTTCGTGGTGGGGAAGAGTTGGGTTTGAGATAGCGTCGCCTTGGGGCTCAGTTGAACAGCAGTCGTCTCGCTTGCACTTGCCTGCATGGCAAGCTGTGCTTCCCTCGCTTGGAGGTTGTCTTCAATCAACAGTTCACACACTTGCGATGTCTGCTCGAGGAAGCTGATGAACCGCATGGACGAAACAGTCGCGACTTGCTCATCGGCGTCGTCCTCTTCTTGGTTGTTTCCGCCTCCGCCCGTGGCGCGTCGTTTGCTGCCACGAACCACCAGCCGCGTGGCCGAGTCGTCCACGCCCACGTCGTCCGGGAAGTGCATGCTCTTGTCCTGCATCTCAGGTACATTGGTCTGCGTGCCAACGGTTTGATTGTCGTCTCCTGTTTGGCCACCCACCTGACGCATCACTCCGCGCCGCAATCGGGACATGTAGATCTCACCCTCGGCCTGTGGTGGCTGGACAAACGTATTGAACTTCTCCACGTCCAATCGTCGCGTGTCTCGGATCTCCTTGGCACGCCGAGTGCGAGGATCGAGCGTCTGCTTGAGCCCTGCGATCGAGGCAGCCAGTGCCGTCGCCGATGACGAGCCCACTGCTTTCGTAGCGTCTACTGCTGGTGGCTTGGAACCACTGCTCGCGGTGGATTTACGCGTGGCTTTGGCTGTCGGTCGGGAGGCAGAGGCGAGCTCTTTGCTCTCTGCCTTCTGTGCCTCTTGGATGCGTCGCAAGTCGACAGCGTCGGCAGGTAGACCGGCGTCCTTCGGTACACCTTTCGCCTTGGCCAGTGGTTTGGCTTGCTGTACAGGTGCTTTGGCTCGCGCCGTCGCCGGTGGCGCATCGTCCTCCTTCTCAAAGTCATCGCCATAATCTTCAAAGCCTTCGTCATCGTATCCCGTGTCCTCTTCCTCTTGCACCACGTCAGCGTTTGCATTGAGAACCGCTAGGTCTTGCTGCCGTCGCAGCTCACGCTGGCGCTGCTCCTCTCGCTTCCGAGCTTCTTCGATGGCTTGGCGCTCCAGATCTTCTCTCTTCCGCTGCTCCTCCAACTCACGTGCGCGCTGCTTTTTCGCTTCGCGCTTGGCTCGTTCTTTCTCAGCGTCAACGTCGCTCTTCGTCGAAGAAGGCGCTTGCTGCACGACGCCCTGCGGCAACGACGGACCAGGCGAGGCCACCACCGTCGTCTCTGGCGTGGCTGTTCTCTTCTTTGCTGGGCGAGACTTGGCTGCTCGCTCGGTGCCTTCTCCTGCAGTCGAGAGCTCGGCCTTTGGCTCGGCGAGTTGAAGGCGCGGCACGTCTGGAACTGTCGACAAGGATGGTGCTGTGGTGGCCGCTGGAGACGACGGCGGCGGCGTGATGCCGTCTACCGAGCGCTTGCTGGACACCTTCTTGCTGGATTTCTTGGCGGCGGCGGCTGCGTCATTGCCGACGATCTTTGGATCCGCACTTGGGGTCGACATCTTGCTCGGGTGGAGACACTGGTTGAAGAGCCCTCACCTTGAACACCAAGCGTCACAACCCTTTTTGACCAATCGAATGTGTTTCCTGAGATTATATCAATAGACATATACACACAAGAAAATACAAAAAGGCTCACACCTGTGAAAACACATACTAGTAGAGATGGTGTGGTGCACATCCATACATGAGAATAAAGAGTTCTGAGTTGGTTCCGACTCTATGACCGTGGTGGCCTGCCTTTCCGCAAACTACTACCTTGATTAAAGTATGGTGCTTGGACCCAGCTGGTTTTGGCGCGCCAAGGTATCCACGAGAAATGGGCAAAGAGCTCCTCATCACTGGGCACACCGCATCGAGCTCCTGGAGGTCCGGAGCGATCCTCAAGCAACCACGCGTCATCAATGATCTGCGGCGCGTCCAGCGTGATCCACGCGCAGTGCCATGCCAGCGCATGTATTGATAGCAACGCGCTGTCGTCGTAGGCTAGCATTCTGCAATTTCGTACGCACCGCCGTGAGAATACAGGATAACCAAGCAAAGCAAACCCACACACACAATGCGCGTCCACACAAGTGTGCTCGCCGCTGCGTCGGCGTACCTCCTCGCGGTGGCATCCGCCGCCAACTTTTGCGACTTGATTCGATGCACACAGGAGATCGCGCCCGTGTGCGCGTCCAACGGCGTCACCTTCGATAACGCGTGCATGTTCCAGATCGCCAAGTGCAACAACGAAATGCTGACGATCCAGAGCACGGGCCAGTGCCCCAGTGCCGTGACTCCAACACCCACGGCGACGGCGACGGCGACGGCCACGCGCCCACCAGTGCCCACTGTGACCGTCGCGCCGAGTCCAGCCCCCAGTGTGACTGCTGTGCCCATCGCCACCTGTGAGATGTTGTGTCTCGACGTGTACGACCCCGTGTGTGGCTCCGACAAGGTGACGTACCAGAACAAGTGTCACTTGCAGCTCGCCAACTGCAACGCCAGCCTCACGGAATCGTCGAACAAGATCACGATCGCATCGAGCGGCGAGTGTCCATCAGCTGATGATTCTGTTGGACCGAGCACTGAGCCGCCGACCAACGGCGATGAGGCGACCATTGGCCCTGTGCCAGAGCCCACCGCCGACAGTGACGGCGACAACGATCCAGTCATGACCATTGGCCCAGCACCGGAACCCGAGCCAGCTCGACTCTGTGAGATGCTCTGCTCGATGGATTTCAAGCCTGCTTGCGGGTCCGACGGCGTCACCTACCCCAACGTCTGTGAACTACGACGCGCCAGTTGCAGTGCTCGTGCCACGATCACCCAGGTGTCGGAAGGAGAGTGTGCTGGCGCTGACCTGGCGCCCGACGCCACCCCAGCTACGACCACGGCTGCGCCTGCCAAGTGCCCGACAATGTGCCCTGCCATGTACGCACCAGTGTGCGCCACGGACGGCAAGACCTACGGCAGCACGTGCCATTTCGAGATTGAGAAGTGCAGGCAGGGTATCACCACGATGGCCATCGCCTCCGAAGGAGAGTGCGTCAGTGATGCTGCGGATGATGGTGCCGCGCCGACTTCCGCTCCGTCGCCTACTGCCCCCGAGTCGTGCATGAAGGCTTGCTCCAAGGACTTCAAGCCAGTGTGTGGCTCGGACGGTGTCACTTACAGCAACCGATGCAACTTTGAGAACGCAAAGTGCATCAAGCGCATTGCTTCCGAGATGATGACCGCCACGGAGGGCGAGTGCGCCGCGTGATCGTGACCCAGTAGTGGAAACAAAAAGCAGGGCAGTACCGGTACTGTAGTGTCTGGTGTCGAGTGCAATGGATGTGACGTGTGCAAAGGTAATTTGCGAGAAAAGTATCGTACAGTTCTATTGCGTTAAATAGGAACACATGTGTGCGTAGCTACTGCACTCTAATCGTGTGGATGCGCGACGATTTACAACGCGAACGCAGGGGCCACGAGCTGTCGCTCCCACTGCATGACAAGGCCCATCGAGCTGAGGAGAGCGGCCTCGGCGGCGGCACGGGTCGGACATTGCGTCCGACCTCCCGCGACCACCGTGACGTGGTCGGCTCCGGACGCCGTCTGCATAGCGGCGGAGGAGAATTGCATCCAGCGCATGCCATTTTCCACAAACTGGATGCCGTCCAGAGGGGGGACACTGGACTGGAACAGACTGGGGGGCATCGACGAGATGCCAACCAGCATGCCAGTCGCTGAACGCACACGGAAGGCGACGCAGACGTCGCGTTCCGCGCATGCGGAACCTCGTTCGGTGTCCGCGACGACCGCGTCGAACGCTACCAGCAGCGCATCCTCGCCCAGGCGCTTGATGACGTGGGAGCGGATGGTCTTGCTGGAACCATTCTTCATAAACGCCGCAAATTGTTCCGAGGAGAGCAGAAGATCCCAAGATTGCGACGTAACGGTCTGGAACTGGGTGGCGCTTTCCAGAGTCAGCTCCTTCTTGAAGATGAAGCTAATTAGCCCCGAGCACGGCTCATAGTGTTTGACGCTCTTCCAGCCCATGATCTCGTCGGCGCTGTTGGATGAGAGGCCCATGGCGGCCGCCTCGGCGGCTAGTCGAGCGGTATTGACAATCGCGTTCGAGCAGAGCTTGTTCGCGACCGACTTTTCGATTTGCTCGTTCATGACGACGCCCTTCAATGCACACCCCATATCGTGAAGTAGCATCTCCTCGCAGACCCGCTGGGCCATCTTGCCAGCACGGAAGGCAAAGTTTTCACGCGCAATATTGCACGAGACGCGCTGGAGCCGCTCAAGCGAACGCACCAGCTTGATTCGGTTCACATCCATGGAGTCATTCGACGCGAGCGCACTGCCGTGGCAACGCGTGTAGTACATCTTCTCGAGGTGGGCAACCGACGCACGGAGCTTGGCGAGGCGTCGTTCTTCGGCGAGGGCAAGCGCGCCGTTGCTCATACGACGGCCATTCCGGAGCGGTGATGACGCAGGTGACATGGGTTCATCATCGCTGGTGAACACCACCTCTTGGAACGGGTCCACGTGGTCGACCATGAACGCCGTCATGGCGTCCAGCTCATCCACCGGCGAACCCATGGTTGGCTGCAACAACACGTTGGTGGTGTCTTCGTCGTCATGGTGCACCTCGGCAGGCACCTCAATCGTGAGCGGCGCTTGGTAGTTGATGGCCTGTGGCTCAGCAGCCGTGACCTCGACGTCAAACGCGCCGAGCTTGACGCCGAGCTTGTCGTTGTTGAAGAGCCACGCGTCTTCATCTGGGGCGGCGCTCGTGATCACCGTGAGGTGGAGGTCGCTCTGCTTGATGGCCATGGCGGCCATCTCGGGGAAGAAGTCCTCTTCGTGGGTCGGCCACAGCGGGTCGAACGACGGCACATCCACGGCCACGGGGCTAGCGATGTACGCCGTCTCGAGCATGTTCATCCTGTATAACGAATGGCAGGTGTCGGCGTCACGGGAGAATGGTAAATGGCGCTCTCCGCTGCGCCGTTTTGCTCTCCGCTCCTCCTCCTCCTCCTCCTCCAGTGTGGAGCAGACTGTCACCGAGCGGAGCAAGTCACACGCACGCACTCGGCGACCAAATCCACAGCGAGCGCACAAGCGACCATCCGTGTTTGGCCGGGGAGATGTGGCGGCTGTCCTCACAGGTGTGCATAGGAAAGTGGTGGGGGGATCGCCCCGGCGCTGTCGCGTTCGCGCATTGCACCTTCCCGGTTGAACACTCGCATCTGGCGGCAGCTGGGACAGCATCCACACTCGACGACCATCGGGTCTGCGCAATCCGCGTTTCTGCTTTCCACCGAGCAAATCGACACTCTCCCACGTGGCCTGGTCATCACACGCTGGCACGGTGCCCAGTTTGGGCACGCGACCTCTAAAACCCGATGTATATCACAGAGGATGGGCACGCTAAGCATCACAACCTTTCAGATCACCTCCTCCCATACATGATGCTTTTTCAATTGCGGGGGGAGTCGCAGCTATGTTGATGGCGGTGGAGCACTCATCGATCCCGAGTCTGACCGATGTGGATCAGTCTTGCATTGTGGAAGAAACCGCAAACTGGACAGCGGCCATCTGATTTCCCACGCGGTGTCTCTCGCACAATCGAAGGTCCGCGTTCGAAACGGTCGCCCGCTTCTTGGCCATGTTGCGTTGGGTATCGTGCCACTGTGATTGGTGCGCGTTCAGAACGAACACGGTGTTCTGGCCGCGATCTCAGATCGATATCCATGAGATCATACGAGCATTCCTTATCATGGATTCGACATCATTTGGTTAGGTAGTTCCTAGATCGATGAACTGGATAGCAGTTCATCACCAATAGACGACATGTCCAAACCAGGGTGATCGGATATTTAATTCCACAGGTCTAGAGCAAACCGTGTGATCCCTCGGGAGAATGGGCACTTAGAATTTCCTGATGCCGGTAGTTGCCACTTGAATGCAACACCAACTTTTAAAAACGCCCTTCAGAACCACGGTTCATTTCGCTGAAAGATCAACACGGCATTCTGCCAAATTCGAGCAAGCTCGAGTGCCACCACAAGTTGTGGTCCACAACACCCAACACGGGGAGACGCCAAAGCAATTCAACCTACTTTGCGGATGAACACACGACGAACTCTCTGAGTCGGAGGAACGGGCGGATTGCTCTTTTAATTAAAATAAGACAGGCAGCAAACGAAGTTTTCTGCGTTCTTCCTCGCTCGCTCCAATGCCATCGTCCTGCTCCCATGCACTTCTGACACACGCACCAGAGTGCCTGATACGCACAGCTTCAACGGCGTTCCTGTCACGAGTCTTGAGTCAAGACTTGACAGGAACACAGGGCCACCGGGGATCATACGAGCGTGCCAAAGTCTTCTTCATGGCACCATCTCCACTGTGGAGTTCTGGAGTCCACAACTCCGGTTAACAGATGGATCCTCATGGGTCAGGACCCATTTTGTGTCGGTGTGGGCCAGCACTGCAGACGCATGCGTTTCATCAGGCTGGATTCCTGCCTCGAGAGTGGTACGAAACTATCGTCTCGCGATCAATTGGCTACGTGCTCACTGCTACATTTGATACTTGAAATAAGAGGTACTAGCTCTCAATACAGGTTTGTACGATACAACGGAGGTTTTGCTGACTGGAAGTGACACTTGCTGTCCAAGAGCCGGCTCCACTCTGGGATGACGACTTTCGTGCCGAAACGCAACCGACAGTGGGATCGTGATTTGGTCCACGGCGGCTTGACCTATACAAAGCCGCGACGATCTCGCCATCTCGGTCAACTCCATTTTGGGCGGAGCTCCTATCGGAACGGTTCGTCGACTTGTGAATCACGAGAGTCGTGATGCATCGGCAATCGATTGATTTGCGCGTGCTTGCCATTGGCAAACCACAGTGTTTAGTGGTGTATCGATCTGCATTTTTTGAACATTCATGTGTAGTCTACAGTGCCGATGGTTGCTTCACTCGCTGTGAGTGCTCACTGAGTGGACGCTGTCTCTCACTCACAGGCCGTGCTGTTCTTGGGCATTCTGCCTAATTGTACGAGAGAATGGCTCGCGGCGCTGTGATATTTCGAATCGAATGCACCAAGAACAGGGCGTTCGTGTGTGCACACCCCACGACTGGCGTGTGAATCTTTACCACGAACACTCTATCGCCATAGCACGAGCCATACTGTACTGTACAGCGTCATGCCTAATGAGTGAGTTGCCGTTGAAGATGACAGCCACGCGGCGTGGCCCACGCCATATTCGTGCGAATGTTGAGTGAGCGGTGCAATGGAGCATGCAAGCTCACCTGCACAAACTCGGTGGTGGATCCATGTGGACCACACCACAAAGTAGCTCTTCAATGTGGAGACGAGACAACCTGAACCGTGCCGCGCTCCTCCTCCAGCCTTTGGAAGTGGAGGTGCCCCCATGTGTGGACACCTTCCCATGCAGTCTACAGTGTAGAGTGTACACTGCATCCAGTGTGGCGAATCCTTACCAGTCTACTGCTTGCGCCGTGTCGGCCTCACGCTGCCTGCTACAAGTATTAATACCATGCAGTACTAGTACGTATCCACGCACGCGCCCGTGAAGCACATGGCATGCTAGGGTGCATCTAGATGATCTATCGAACGATGTGGATGGTGTACTGTATTCTTGTCGATACGGTCGATGACGACGCATTGGAAGACGCAGGCGAAAGGCGAACGGCGGCGCCGCTCCACAGAGTGCACAGTGCCGTAGTGACCACGGCAGTAGTACAATACACACTACGGTACCAGCACTGTAAGGCAGCGATCAGAGGTGGCACTGTATCGATAGCCCCTCGCGTGAGCCTCCCCCCTTCCTTCATTCTGCGATCGCCATGCCGGGGAAGACGACGCACGTGTGGAACTCGCCACTCTCGCCCATGAGGTCGACGCCATGCGCAGCATTCAGCGCGCGTACCGCGTCCATATCGTACGCGTCGCCAATCTGGAACCCGTGCTTCTTGACCACTTCCGACTCGATGTTGGCAAAGACCACGCGCGCTTTCGTACGCGCACAGGTCTCCTGCAGCAACGGCAGCAATTCACGCGTGGTGTCTTTCTTCCACACGGGGAACTGGAGTGTGTACTCGCTTCCAAAGGTCTCCTCCCGCCATGCGCGGATATCCTCCAAGTGGAGATCACCAAACACGAGCGAATGGATCGGCTGGTGCTTATCCGAGCGGCTCACTGCAGCCATCCGTGCTGGTAGTTCGGCGAGCGCCTCGTGGATCTGTGGCGCATACGAGTGGCCCAGACCGACCGCCACCGTACATAGCGGCAGGCCGAGGGCATCCGCCTGCTGCGCGATCTTGTCGTGGCGAATGTTTTGAATCGGGACCGTGTGGGTCACAGGGTCGACGCTCGTGAGCAGCACGACGCGTGGCATTGGCTTGGCCGACTGCCTGGCGTAGTCAGCGTACAGCGTCGTGAGCGAGAGGAAGGAATCCTTGCCCCCGCTCCAAAACATGACCACGAGGTCGCGGTCTTCCACACGGATGGTGTCGTCCAAGTGCGTGTTCACTCGCTCACGGGGCCACAGCAAATTACCACCAGCACGCGTGCCACGCTGGCGTTTCTTGGGCTGCAGCACGACGGTCTCGGTCAACTTGTTGGTGCGTCGCGCGGGGTCTTTGACGTTGACGTGGCCGTACGGACAGTGGCGGCAGCCGTTGCCACAGCACACTTGCTTCTGGCGAAGGTTGTACGCGGTCATCACCGAGTACCCGGTGGCTGGGTCCGTGTACATGGCCTGCTTGTTCTGACACGCGACGCGGTGGAGTTCCTCGATGTCGGCCAGCTCTCGTGCTCGTGTGGATAGTGCACCAGTTGAAGAAGTGTCCGTTTTCAGTTGTTTCATGGCACCAGCAACGTCAAACTTCTTGAATGGGAAGCGGGTGGTACGCAGGTACGTGTCCCCCTCTTCCCCACCGTGCGCCACGTTCACGAGCCACTCGAGTGCAGCCAACAGCTTGGGCGTCGGTCGAGAGAACATGGACATGCCGTCCACTAGGTACACGTCCGGGTTGCTCGTGAGTGCATCTTTCCACCAGTCTCCGACACGTCCACTCCTGATTTCGTCCTCCGACTTGGCCAGCGACAATCCACAGCACGCGACGATGATGATATCGATCTTCGGGTCGCCCTCCAGCGTCTCTACCACCTCCGCAGAGGCGTGCTCGATGACCTCCCGCATCCAGCCCATCTTGCCGATAAACAACGGGTCCAGCCACTCGACCAGCATGACCCTGGGCATCTTCTTGCCCTTGCGTTCATTGGCGAGTCTCCTTGCTTGCCCCAGCGCCTGCAGTTGGTCCATTTGTGCCTGGTGGGCACTCGCCATCGCGTTGCCTTCCTCTTCCAGCCCGAGCTCGTGGCCTAGTTGCTGGAACTGTTGAATCAGTACATCGGCCAAACTGATCGGGTTCGTGGTCACGATCGTGGTGGTCTTGCCGGGGATCTCGGGGAGATCAGTAGTACTGCACACGGGGGTACTATTCTTGGTACTGGAAACTGGATCCAGCACGCTGTTGACCGACGCCAGGTCGATCGAACAGACTGTACAGGTGCTCTGCGTGAGGATCACATCGGGCTGCAATTCGACCATTTTCGCGGCGTTCAAATGGTACAGCGACGTCGCCTCGGCGAGCGCCTCGCGAACCTGCTTGTGGACATCGGCGGATGTCGTGAACACCGTGCGCGCCGCCGTGAGGATCGGTAGCGACTGCACGTCGGGCGTGGCCGGGGTGTCACATTCGTGGGACCTGCCGACAAGCTGCGGCAAGTCCGAGCCGGCGGGCAGCGCGATGCCCAAGAGGGAGATGCCTCTGCGCTCCTTGGCGAACTGGAGCAGCGCGCAAAAGTTCTCGGTCGCCGAAGGCAGCAGCGAGATCACGCGCTTGGGCGCCAGCACCATTTTTCAGATGGCCAAGTTCAACTGCTTCTTGGTGGTGGTGCCACGGCTTACTAAGTGCGGTTTCTCGCTCGACTAAGTGCGGCTGAGTGGTAGACTCAGGTATCTGCATCTGAATCTGATGTGCTGAGCTGATCACAGCACGAGTCACCAACTTATAACTTATAAACATTTATAAGCTGCATAAATGCCAAATCTTCCCGCAAGGATCGGATGATCCTCACTGTGAATCACGCAGCACTGAGTCAGTGCACGTCAATGACTGACGTGCGCGTGCACGCGCGGGCGCAGCGTCTGAAATACCACGGTTGAGATGTTGAAGTGCGTGCCGTGGGATTCTACTGTAGACGGCGAGGAGGTCCTCCTACACTGTACCTACTGTACTGTACATGCACACTGTAATACTGTAGTACTGTACATGATTTAATACCGGTACCGTACCGGTAGAAGAGGAGCTGATGAAGTGCCGAAACGCGCCTTCGGAATCGGACACTACGCCATCAGATTCCGATGGCGTGTTTGGTTTTCCCTTTCCGTTATCTTGTGATGTTAGTCTTTCTGTAGTGTTCAGTCCTGGAGGAGCTTCCCTGTGGATGTGCTTGCTTGGCTCAGAGGGCAGCGATGATGCTGTGTGCACAGTACCGTAGACAATCGGACACGCCAGCGCTGACGAGTGTGGAGGTCCATCCACTACCGCCGGTATTAATAGTCTACCGGTACCCTACTAGCCTAGAGCGGATGAATCACGTCCTGGGCGAGCACGTCGGTCAAGGGGTTGCTCCACGTCGCTACAGGTGCGCCATCGAGCCATGGCCGTGCACTGGAGGAGCACGCGGGGGATCCTCCTGCCTGGATCTCCACGACCGAGGACGGTGGTCTCGCCGTGAGTGTGGCCGTGGTGTCCCAGTCCACGATAGAAGTACTGTGGATCTTGAGTCCGACCAGTAGTGGCAGTGTCGCAATGGACGGTGGCATCTCCAACGAACCACAGTGCTGGAGCACGATGCATGGCAGGTGGGACGCCGAGACGCCTTCTAGTACTTGGCCCACGTCTTGTTTATCACCACGTATCCCTAGGCGATGGCAGTTGATGCGCATAGCATGGCATGCCGGCTTGGGTTCGCCCCATGGCCGTACTGTCTTGTCCGAGTAGTAAGCACGTAAATGCCCGGCATGTTCACATCCACCTGACAGGTTGTTCAAGTGTGTAGAGCTGCCCAATCACGTCCACAGACACTCACACAGCGACAAGGTGGTGTGCATAAATCTCCTCTATCAACCACTGACTGATGAGCGCGCAATGGACAGCAAGTACCTACAAAGCACTATAAAAGCACTTCTATAAGCGTGACTCAGAACGTGTCTCTTTCGACCTACTTGCTGATGTAGACGTGGAGAGCCACGTTCGATTCATCGCAGCCATCCACTGATACGATCCACGCGCGTGGCCGGGCTGGGTCAGCGACAAGCCGTCGCATCCACCGACGGAATCGTTGCCAGCGACTTGGAAACGTGGCCTTCTGGATTCGATTGTAGATCTCAGAGCAAACGCGAGCCTACTCTTGCTGGTCGCGACGAATACCGGCGAGGGACCGCTCACCTGGATCGCCGAACTCGGAACGGGACGCCTCGAACAAGAGCGCCACATTCCGTTGGATAGCTGATGATGATGATAATGTGAGGTCTATTGGTTTCTCTCGAAGAAGCCTACAGCCGGGCTTCCGTTGGAGAGCGCGGGAGTATGCTGTCTCCAACTCGGCCAGTTGGTTCACGCCGTCGACGCATACCTTGATCGTCGCTGCCTTGGGTTCGGTTGCATCCGTGGACTTATCTGTAAGGTCTGCTCGCGAAGAACGGATGTGGATTGATGACAGGTTCTGACAGTGAGTGATGTCAACTTCAACTTGGTGTGGACCACATCACTCGAATCCACACGCGGTCCACATGGATGGCGTACATTTGTCCCCTGCGGCTATACCGGTTGGCGGATGCTGCTTCGATTAACGTTTCGGTTCCTCTCCATCACGAACATGATGATGAAGTTACGGTGTATTAAGCTACTGAAGTATTTACGACTACAACTGAGCTAGTATAACCTGCAGCCTCCGTAGGGAGACTGTTGACAGCGTCCACGATCCACATCCCCATTGCTACTTCTAATGGGTTCGACT
>JAADXF010000516.1:0-16750 GCA_023337575.1 Pythium chondricola | reverse complement strand
GGTGGCGGCTTCCGTCGACGCGATGGCACCGACCGTGACGGCAGCGACGAGGGCAACCTTGAGGAGGAACGTCATGCTTGCTTGATCGTTCGTGAAGATTTTAATAAGGGGGAGACTTGGCGAGTAGACTGCGATTTGCGGGCTGCCAAGAAAGAAATGGCGACGGATACCGGGTAAAGCGAAGCCCGAAAGCCGGGGCCCTCGGAGCACCTGCCAGACATGATGGATCGGGTGTGTGATTATCTTCATGGCGTGATCACAGCTCTGTATACAGTGTACTACCAAGTCAATCCAGACGCAACCGTAGTGTTCGACTCGAGCTGTGTCGTCTGCCGTCGCGCGCTTTTCACCCACAAACAGAGGGCCACGGTTTCTGGGATCGCAATCAAAGTCCCCAGCATCGAGGGCTATTACTAGTTGTTGATGATCAGTTTCGTGGATAGAGTGGGTCATGGTGTCCGTTTGCGCAGCGCTGTAGCAAGTAGTTACCTCCAGTATCGTACTATACCGCCGAGTAATCTCAATCTTCTCCCTCTCCGTGCCTACTGTACCGCCATCATCCTGCTTCCCCTTGCTGGCACACCTCGTGCCGATCGCTCTGCCTACTGTACCGCCATCATCCTGCTTCCCCTTGCTGGCACACCTCGTGCCGATCGCTCTGACCTTGCTCATTCTACATTTTTCTTGCAGCCTCACAAGCACAAGCGCCCTCCCTCTTCATTGTTCGACCCACCCAAGGATGAACGCTGTCAAGATCCTCTTCGCCGTTGCTGCTGCCACCATCGCCCTCGCCTCGGAGGGCACCAACGCACTCCGATGCCGTAACTGCGACTTCGGCTCGTGCCGCAATGACTGCCTCGAGAGGGTGCAGTACTGCGATGAGTACCAGAAGGAGCACGGGGGTGACCACCACTGCCTCTCGCTCTACTACATCTGCAACGCGTCATGCTCTGGTTTGTCGTGGTAGAAGGCGCCGTCGTAGCGTCGCTGTTGGCAGGACGACAATGGCTCTGCCGACACTCGCTCACCAGCTCAAGCGCCATGCATTGCACTTGTGGCAGCATATCTACAAACATCTTAATACCAATGAAGTTCTTTGTGTGTAAGGACTCCATGTACTGGTCGCGTGTGCTTGTGATGACTAGGGAGAGCACTCGCTTGTGTGGTGGTCACTGCCTGGAGCGGCATTCTGTGGTTTTGTTTCCAAGAGTCGATTCGTCCCATGGAGGGCAGATTCTCCTCGAGTACGTACAGTATCCGAGTGTCAGGGGCAGGCTGGACTGGTATTCCTCCATACTATAATAGTACAGAACAGGACGGTACTGGTACTTGGCGACTTGCGATGGACAGTCTCACATAAACAGGCGATCTCTCCTCACGCACATGTACGCTTTATGTACAAGTAGCTGTTGGCCCAAAGCGCTTTTCACCAGAATACTCTACACACAATGAGAAGATCCCAAGATGGTTGATCCCGAGCTGTTTCCATCCGTTTTCTGTCATGCGATTGTTTTCTTTCGCACTTTGCCAGTCTACAGCCACGGCGCCCAGCCTGGGAAGAGCGCACACAGGTTGCGTGGGTCTTGCGCCGCGCTGATGAGTTGCTTGACTTGGCCTTCGATGCTCAACGCGTTGCCGTTGGGATCTTCGTACCCTTCCAGCTTCTGCTTCACTCGGATCAGCGCTCGTGCCGCTGCATCGTTGTTGCCTCCAACCCCACCTTCACCAACGGGAGCATTCTGTCCACTCACACTCCCGTCCGTCTCGTTCGCAGTTCCGTTCGCTCTCGTGCCTCCTTCCTCTTGGATCTTCAGTGCCTTGAGCGGGGACAGTGTCCAGCGGTAGAGTGGGTCGTGGACAAATACCTCGAGAATCGTCACGACAGATGCACTCTTTGTCCGCAGCAGCTGCAACGTCGCCTCACAGCATCGTGTGAAGACCCCCTCGACACCAGCGACACCCATGCCATCCACCAGATCTCGAGTCAGTCGGAACGGGACGGTCTCTGGCGTGAACAGCGCCATCCCCTGGTCGAACACGACGCCGAAATCGATGTGCACAAGCTCAGCAGTCTCTTCGTGGATCAGGATGTTCTGCGAGTGGCGGTCGCCAATGCCGAGAATGTAGCCGACGATCGACGTGACCGCTGCGCTTTGCACGAATGCGAGGCGACGCTTGTACCACATGGCAGCGTCCGGGTACTTCTCGAGGAAGAAATGGTGAAACACTGGCGTGAAGTGGGCCTCGATCTTCTTGTAGGTTTCAAACTTGTTGGGCGCATTCTTGAGGTGCATTCTGCAGTCAGCGTGCTTCCACTCGTGAGGATGATACCGCTCGTGAGCCGACAGCCGCTTGCCACTGCGACCGACCAGGTAGGAACCCCAGGGCACCGTATTATCGACCCATTCAAGCACGCCAGCGATCGGAGACAGCGGCACCACCTTGTACGTTCGCAGGCGCAGGTTCCGTTTGCGAGTGTTATGGTCCTCCGTGAGGAACTGGTTCACTGTGTCGAACACCTGCTCGATCACAAGATCTTGGCGCGTGTCGTCTTTGCCCTTGACGAGCTGCTTGAACCGCTGGCCGTCGGATCCGTGGCAGTAGATGATCTTCGGGCGGTGAATGCCACTGTCCGTGATCGAGAACTTGGGGTCGAACGACAGCACGCGACTCACGCTCGAGTAGTCCATGTCAGGTCTCGGTGTGATCGAGCTGGTAAACACTGCGGGCATCACCATGCGATTCGTCCCAGACGTGCCTGTCGTACGGCGCGATCGGTCTCGAAGGTACTGCTCGAACGTGACTTCGCCGCCAGTGCCAGTCGGGATCTTGACCTCGGAGAGCATGATCTTCTTGCCCGACTTGTGGAAGCCACGAGTGTCAAACAGCGCCAAGTGGACGTATGCGTTTGACAGCACATCGAGCGACTCGAGCAGCTCTCGCTGGGGTCCCTTTCGGAGCTTCTCGAGGTAAATCTTGGCGCTCTCCGACTTGGCGTCGCCCACATTCGTACGGAACTCATGCGCTCCTTTGCCCTCCACGTCAGCGCTGTTCTTGAGTGCGATCAGTTGAATGAGCGCGTGATGTGGGTGCTGCTCACAGAGCTTTAGGATGACCAGGCTGAGTGCACGCTCGAACAGGCCGCCATCTGCCGAGATGGATGCCGCAGATGAGCTGCCCACGCGTGAGATGATCTGGTACGATAGCGGTACAAACTTGTACGACGGCACGTTCTCGAAGATCTCTTGCATGACGCGGTTCACGCTCGTCTTGGCGTGGTTGTTGAACCACAATGAGATGACACGGAAGACCACCGCGAGTTCAGACCGTGACGACAGCGTGAGGCCACGACCAAAGCTCTTGAGCGCGCCGTTGAGAAACTGCTCGACGGAGTTCTCGACTTTGGCACGCTCTTCAAAGTCGTACTTGACTTCCTTGTTCAGCGCGTGGATGTGGGCTCTGTTCTCCAGTTGCTTGGTCTCATTCATGGCAAGACACTCGGCCAGTTCTCGTTGACGGGCTTCCGCGACGCGCTTGCCCGCGAGCCACTCTCGAGACGAGACCCGCGTGGCAACTTGGTGATACATTTCGGCCATGTACTCGGCCAGAGCGAGGTGGGCCTTGGCCGCATCTTGGACACCGCTCGGCACTAGCTTCAGATCCTTCTCATCCATGCCGTCCACGATATCTGTCGCACGCTGCAGGTGGTCCTGGAGGATCACTTGGGAGTTTTCCGACCGCTGCGACGCGATCCAGGTACCAGTCAGTGTGAGCGACGCAACATACAGCATCCGAAGGCGTGTATCTCGTTCAGCGTCCACGCCGCGGCCATCAAAGCGGGCTTTTATCTCCGACTGGACCTGATTCGCCACCCAGATCGCACTGCGTGTCTCCCGCTGGCTCCACAGTAGCTTCGCTCTCTCCATCTTCCACTGCACTTCATCGTAGATGCTGAGCTGCCCCTGGTTGTAGAGGTTGTCAAGCTTCATCAGCGACTTGTACGCGACAGCCACACGACCAGCGCGACGGCTTTGCTCGGATAGCGACAGGTATGTCTTGGCTAGGACACCACCGCGATCCTGAGGCGCCACGATCTGCACGAGCACTTCTTCTAGTGATAACAGTGCCTCCATCACGTCGAAATCATTACTCGTCGCCTGTTGTCGCTTGTCGACTTCCTCCAACATGGGTGGCGACTGTGTGCTGGCACCGACGTTGGATATCTGGCCCGCATATTCTTCAATTTTCGTGATGGACTGCAGGTGGAGAAGTGCCGCACATGATTCGCGAGTGCTCTCCAACCCAAACAAACTCGACCGCGAACTCTCGAGGATCTGGAGTTTCGCCTTACGGGTGAGCTGAGCCAGTTGATCCAAATCACGATGCGCCAGGGCTTTCAGAGACTGGTGCAGCGTGCGCTGGTGCAGATAGGCTGGTGGCTGACTGTCTTCTGAACCGGCACTTGTCGGGAGTTCGACGTTGCTCCACTGGAGACTCTTCCACGCGAGCTCGTACCGATGTTCCTGGATACGGTTTGTGTTTCGCTCTTTTCCGGCCAGCGCTTCAAGTTGGAACCCAAGCACGTGACTGTATCCGAGTCGGCTCAGCGCGAGCAGCGAGCCTTCCGTCTTCTCGAAAGTTCGATCGTCGAAATGGAGCATCGCATCATACAGTGGTAGCGCCTGCGTGAAGTTTCCTTCGCGGTTGTACGTGACGAGCTGCGACGCGAAGGTTCGTCCGTCGTTCACGCCGTAGATGCCGTCCACATCGTCATCGAAACCATAGGCGCCCACCAGGATTGATCGCGCTCGTCTGTCATTGTCCGTGGAATCACTGGTCGACGAATAGCTGGGTAGAACGCCTCCGTGTCGCCGCTCGAGCCACATCTCCACGAACTGCATCGCTGAGTACGGCATCTTGGCTCGGACGGCAGCTGCTGCTACATCCAACAGGTCAACGTCAACGAGACAGCCATACGCAGGCTGGTTCAGGGTGTCTGTGGGAGGTACTGGACTCGCAGCGTTCCCATCTCCTGATCCCTTCTTTGCTGGTGTCGATGCTGCCTTGGCATTGATCAGCATCTGTCCGTTGGTCTCGACAAACACACTCTTCTCTGTTTCTCGCAAATAGTTGACGGTATGGATGATCAGCTGCACGATCCGCGTGTTGGTTGACCCTGCTGACGTCAGAATGGCGCGGATGCTGCTCTGGACAATCGCCGCAGTCTTGGGATCACGTTGCTCCATCTTGAGGATCGCCCACAGCGCATATGGGAAGATGAACACTGCCATGTCGGTTCGATGCCGAGCGAGAGGAGCACACGCACGGAGCATCGAATCTGCACAGCGTATAGCCATGGCTTCCGACACGGACGTGACCCAGCCTTCAAAGCTCGCCGAGTCATGCGCACGCCATAGTGCCTTCAGTCGGGACAGACTCGCCGACTGGAGGTCTGGGGCACTAGCGGTTGACCAGTTGGATGGTGGCGCGGACACGAACGGGTCGAGAAAATTCTTGAGATCGTTGTCTTTGCACTTGGCCAATGCGTTCACGCCTGGATCAAGACGCAGAACCTTCTTGGTCGAGTTCAGCGTCTCATAGATGACCGCGGCTGTGGTTGACGAGGTGCTGCCGATGGCCTCAGCTGCACTGTCGGTACTCTCGAACAGTAAGGAACTCAGGAAGTGCAGGAGGTGCTCGTACATTTGCGCTTGGAACATCGCCTTGGTCTCCCACAGTGCTCCGCGGTGAAAGTGTCGTACGTACAGCCGACTCAGCTCACTGCTGTTCTCGCTCGGGTTGAGCTCGAAGTCGTGTTGATTCCACACGCCGATTTCGCCGAGCGTGTCTGCGATTGAGAGCAGCACACCGTCCTGGCCAGCCGTCGACACTGCAGAATCGTACTGGGTACTAGCAGACAGGAGCGCACGTGCCAGCTTTGCAAGAACTGGTTTCGAACTCTCGCTTGATGAGTCGGCTGAAGCTCCATCGTTCTGGTTGTCCGAACTAGCCGCGGCAAGCAACGTGCGCACTTGCTCTCGAACTCTACTCAGCCGCGAGTCGGTTCCTTTGCCAGCAGTCTTTTCGTCACTTCGTCTGCTTGAATTCGCGTGACCTTCTAGCATCACAATGCGACTGGAATGATAGAACCGATCTCCAACTTGGCTCGTACGCGATACAAACTTTTCAATCTGCTGTACTGCTGGAAGCTCCGACGTCGATCGCTTCTTCGCATTGTTGTCAACAGATCGCCGTCGGTCAGTCTTCTGATTCCCAACTGAAGTCGACAGCATTGAATTCAACTTGTCCAGGCACGACGAGACGCCTGATGGAACAGGATCCACATCGACCATGAACTTGCCGAGATCAGTCGCCGAGTTGTTGCAGATCGCGAAGATGATCCACTCTAGATTCCCCTTGCCTTCAGGGTCGAGAGCTGGAAGAACGCCGAGCAGTTCATCGTCTGGTGGTCGGTTCGCACTCACGAGGAGGCCCGCAATCTCGTGCACGACAAAGTTGAGGTACTTGCCAAACGTGTCCGCCGATTTTGTCATTAAGTGATCACAGATTTCGCGAACGAGATACGTCAACCGTCGGGACGATGGCTTGTCACGGCGCTTGACGTTCTTGATCGTCGCGAACAGCACGTGCAGAAGCAAGTGCTGGAGCACCGCCGGGGAGTTGGTCGTGCTGGTGATTGCTTCCTTGATCTCGTTCACGAAGAGGCAAAAACACTCGATGGCACGCGAGGCGAGTGGCTCAAAGTACACCGAACGCAGCAGCAATTCGTGGAACTCAGACAGAAGCTCTGCCAAGTTCATGCGCGCCCAGTCGAAGCCCGAGTACTTTTCTTTCATGACCTTCATGGCACGCGCCCACATACTCGCTTCCGCCGATGGTGACAGCTCAACCTCCGAGCTGGTATGGATTCCAGTGACGTCCCACACGGTGAACCGAGCCATCTTCAGGACGACATGGCCCAAATGAGCGATCGATAGTGTGTAAGTCGTAGCCTTGGCCTCGGCCATTGCGAGCATGCGAGTAGCCAGATCCGCCACGTCACTGTTCGTTGTTGACGAGCTATGGAGGATGAAGGAGAGCGCGAAGAGATCCGTGGTGAGTTGCTCCTCGATGATGATGGCAAGTGGATCGGGCTGGGACTTGTCGTGTGACGAGCTTGGCGGTACGTGACACCAGAGCAGTGTTCGCGACATCTCCTCGACGAGAGTGAATAGATCGTGACCGTCGACGTCGACGTTACCCTCGTCCACCAGGTCCTCCAAACGATAGTCGGGCCTCTTCGCCATGTCGTGTAACACTGCCTTGGGTAGGATCACGTCCACGTGGCGCTTGAAAACCTCCATAACGTCGGGAGGGAGTAGGCGATCGGGTCCGTGCACAACAGATTTACCGAGGAGTGGGCTGATGTTGAAGCTCTGGAGCACGCTTCTAGCGTTGACACGGTTGGTTGTCACCCTCCTCTTCATGTGGTGAGACCACAGCACACTGAAATGGTCGTCGATCAGCCGCGACGTAGACGGATACCCGTACCACTTGGCGATGGCATCGAGCCATTCGTGAAGAATCGTAGTCTGGGTGTACACCATCGCTTCCTTGGTGTTCGTTGCACTTGCTAGGCGCAAGAAGACCAACAGAGCGTCAGGTAGCACGACTGATTTCGAGCTTGCGCACACGTAGAGCCATGTCAGCACAGTCAGACAGGATTCGATGTTACCCACCGCATTCGCGCCTTGTGCTTTCTTGTCACCAGCCTTGTCACCAGCCGTGTCACCGTCGTCGTCTTCGTCTCCGACGTACCCTGCACGAGCTCGACGCGGCAGGTACGGCCCAAACTTGTCGTGAATATCTCGGAAGATCTGTGTGCATCCGTCCGGATACATGTAGAACAGGGACTGGAATGACCGTGCGGCAGCGAAGCGCACTGGCAAGTCCACGTCGTGGATCGCCTTGAACACCATATCTGGAAACTTCTGGAAGATCTCGGAGTTGAGCCGAAAGAAAGCTTCATGCGCCAGTAGTTCCATTCGTCGTGCTGGGGCAAGCTCGCGCATGGTCGGGTCGCTCGTCACAACTGCGAGGAATCGTCGAGCCATGGCGAGCAGCAATTGCGGGATCTCTTCCTTGTGGGTTCGCTTGCGACTTTCGTGCATCAGAGCACATTGGCGCAGCACTCGCAGCGCCTCGGTGTTCGCAAGCACAACCATCGCAGAGGAACCACCGTCCTCTCGCTGTGAACCGCGCCCCACTTCTGCATTCACTTCCGATAGCGCGTTGATAAGCACATCCAGACTGTCACATCCGCAGACGCCACACAGCATCGACGCGATCGCCAGGAGAAAATCTGGTTCGAACTTGAGGTCTTCGGTATACTTCTTGACTGCTTTGAGCCCGCTCTCCTTCTTGAGCAGAAGAATAACTCGGAGACTCCAAATGTTCAGGATTCTTGGCGGGAGGGACCCACCGTAGACAACTTTCAATGACACTGACTGATCGCTCCTGAAGATAAAAAACTCGTTAGTCAAGCAACATGGCTAGGTATGCATCCACCGGACACTCACACGTCGTCATCATCATCGAATCCCAGCCCAACGGGTGCGGCAGATATTGGTGGCGCCTGGCTGATGCTGTGACTTGTCGATTCCCAGTCCATACTCGAGCTGCTCGTCTGCGTTGAGCTGACCGCAATCGATGACCGAGACGTGAAACTGTGTTGCTGGGACGGCACCGCGCCAGGAATCTCCATCAGCTCCAACTCGAGCGAAGCCTCAATCGCCGCAGTGATCTTGCGGACCGCTGGCCGCAACTCTGATGGTATCCGGAGATCGAGTGGATCAGCGCAAGGGTGCTTCAGATGCCGGAGTTTCGATCGCCCTTGGATAATGAGAATGATTGCACGGAAGTCGCGAAGTAGGTGAATCACGACCGCGGCAGAAGTCGGCTTCTTACGTGCCTGGTCGATCATCCCAGCAGAGAAGTGCTCTGCGAACACAGAAAGAAACTTCTTCAGCAGCGAGCACAGCAGAGACACCATATCGTTGCTTTCTCGTCGACGCTCCGCTTCGAGTGCCTCATTTGCCTCCGAGTACATGCAGGCGAGGGTCAAACCGACCTACACATCACCAACAATCAGCACGAGGTCCATTGGTTCGAGCAGAAAACCAGTAAACTCACCGTCATCGCGGAACTGAGCAACGTGAGAAACTGTGGAGACTCGGGCTCGCAGGCGCACAGCTTCGTGGACAAGTCATTGAGCATAGTTGTAAACGTCGACGCCACGATTGCCATCGATGACTTGAGAGCTTCACGCGAGGCAGATACAGGCAGCTGGCTTCCACTCTGCTCCAGCCGGAAGGCTTCCACTTTGCTCTCTGACCATCCTCCATGCTGCCGTGCGAGATTGCCTGGAATTCGTAGCCGACAAAACTTGTCGCCACTCTCGGAGTCGATGGTTGTAGCCTGCTTCGTGCCTGAGCATCGGAACATGTCGATGATTGCGGAGAACTGATCGGGATGATGTGAGCTCTTCGAGTACTGATGGGTCCGTTGAATCCACGCCACGCCGGACTCCTGCAGGACGAAATGGACGCCGAAGCCTTCTAGTTGAGCCTTGATCTCCTGTTTGTCCTCCCATTTCGAACCGTCCGTAAACACTCGTAGCAGCAGTGGCTGGAGGATATCATGCTTCAGAAAGGAACGAAGCAAGCTGGAGGCTGGTGACACGCCCAGGAAACTGACCACAGCTGCGGCGTACGCTGCCGACATCAATGGCTGCCGAGCTCCTTCACTTTCGTCGCTGGATCTCAGCTCTCGCTGTGCGAGAACGGCCTGGATGTGGGTAGAGACGACTTGGAGCAATTGCGACCGCACACTCAAAGCGTGCGATGGTTCTTGGCTGGAGAGATCGTCGTTCGTTGGAACGATGGCTTCTGACGGAGGTTGAACGACTTGCAAGATCGACGCGAGAAACATGATTGGCGCTGCAGACAACGGAGTTCCGAGAGATGTGAGTGGCGCAGAGGAGCCACTCGACGCAGTCGTTCGATACAGCCGCCAAACCCGGTCGCTTGCGCTTGCAACGACGCTGCGACGAACGAGCCCAGCAGTAACAGAGCAGTAGAGAAGGTTGAATACCAGCTCGCCAGTGCTGTCGGTGGCAGCGTAGACATTCGACTCGACCGCGTACGGCAAATCCGGGCGCAACAGTGTCTCCCAGATCAGTCGCCAGTGTCCTTCGAACATCTCACTCTTCAAGTCTGGGACGCTGGTCGAGACCATGGCAAGCTGAGTGAGCACGTGTAGAGCGAGGTTCTGCCGTTGGTCGATCTCCTTGCACTCGAGGCTGGCCGCCATCTCCTTGACCAGTGTTTCGAGGTCGACGATGCGCTCAACACAGTAGAAATCGCCGTGCCGACGGAGCACCGCCAGTAGCATCACGAGTCGAACAGCAAAGAGCTTCTCTTGGATGCGAGCTTGCTGCTGCTGCAGTTGGTGGGCACGACGCTCTCGCCACAGAGACGATTGCGAGCTTGCAGTCGCTGAAGACGAAGCCGAGTCATCATTCTCCCGGTAGTTGATGATGTGATTGATCAACTGTTCCCACGCCATCGAGGACGACACGTCACGTGGCCGCTTGGCGGGTGAAGCGAGCATCGCTTCATCTTCTTCATGTGCCTCGCTGGTATCGTGGAACGCGCCGGATACTCGCTGAAGCAGTCGATCGTGGAAGTAGATGATATCAGCCGAGCACGAAAAGTACTTGACCGTGGACGCGTCGAGATCGAAGCCCATCGCGGTTGATCCAACTGAACTGGCGCCGGATGGACCACCAACGGCAGTGTGCACAGACACACGTGCGCTCAGGCGAAGATTGTGGAGTTCCTTGGGGTCGAGGATGATCGAGAGCAAGGCTTGGGCCTCGCGCAGTAACCTCCTGGGGCTGATCTCGCCATCCAACGACAGCGTATCCGCGTGGTACTCAAAGATCTGGATGAACAGCACTACAAACTCGAGCAGATGGACGCGCTTGTACGCACTGGAAGCCGATCCTTTCCACATCCGCTTCACAAACTGGAGCAGTCGCACGCTTTCTTCAAGGATCAACGGGCCGACCTTGGTGAAGTAGATCATGGCGACGTCTGTCAATGCTGCAAGCATCTGTGGGGCAACGTCCTCGAGGCTTTGGTTGGCTTCCGTTTGGTACACACCATGCAGCCAGTTCGTAAGGAACTGGACCAGCATCGGTAACCAATCGTGGAGGTCGTAGATGGTGTTCTTGAGAATATGATGGATCACCGACGCCAAGAGCCGCGCGTCGTTCGAGCCTTCGCCCTTGGAGGATTTGGGGAAGCCACTGGTGGACGCGGCGCCGTGGTCGATGGCCGCCAGCGCGAACTCGAGCGCGTCTTGGAGCTGGTCTTTGGCCAGGACAGCACAGTAGACGCGATGTTGCACTACCAATTCGATCGTCTGCCACGCGGCGCGTTCGATACCGCCCATGACAGATCGCAAGGACGGATCGACAGCACTCGATCCCCCGTGGTTGATCACCTGGAGCGAGAATGCAACGAGCCGCGTAAGGCATTCGCGGCCGTTCGGGTCCATGTGCAACATGGGCAGGTCGAGTTTGTGGGCGCTGTCGAACTCGTTGCGCAGGTATAGCCACCACACGAGCTTGGGCAGCTTGGGCTGTTTCGGTTGCGCCTTTCTCTTCTTCCCGCGCCCAGGTTCCGGCGGCGCGATGCCGAGATATTGGAGAATGTTTCCCTGCACGATGTGGATGAGGTTGGAGAAAAGCAACCCCCATCCACGCCACCGGTGGACGTAGAGGCGGTGGCGCTGCTCGGACATGAAGGCCTGGATATCCAGGAACGCCGCATCGCGCGTTTTCACGGCGTTCGCGACGCGCAGCGCTGAGCACGCGGCGCGGAACGTGACCCAGGTCTCATCGGTCGATTGCTGCTTCATGGTGGAGGTTGACAAGGTGTGCAACCACGACAAGGTGGTTAAGTTCGATTTGCGAACTTGTGGCGCAATGGGTTGGTCTCAAAGTTCGCATCGAACTTAGGAGGAGGTTAACTTTGTCGGGTGGTTTGGTGAACCTGATCATCGAGACACACGAACCACGCGACGAAAATGGCGGTAGGGGATGCTGCAGCACGATGGTCATTTTGCAGCCGTAGTGATCTGTATGTTTCATTTAAACTGTGTAGGACAAACCGAAGGGAGTCGCGAACGTGACGCGCCAGACATGGGACAAGGCCCAGTACGAGAAGCTCGCGCAGATGCGAGTGAGTGGGCAGCTCCCCGAAGAGAAAGAGGTATGGCTGACGATGCATAACAACGCCCATCGTGCCTCAATTCATTCTGAAAATGTGTACAGGAGGAGAAGAAGGTCATCAAATCCAACCGTCAAGAGTTTAAAGCAGCAGAAGAAGGAGCGGCGGGTCCAGTCGGGTCCGCGCGTGCGTTCTTGAAATCGAGAACCGAGCGCGTCACGCTAGACGATAAAGTCGGCTCGATCCGTGTGGTGCGCGGAGAGGATGCGATTAAGGCGAATGGTTACTACTGCGAGGTGTGCGACCGCACGTGCAAGGACTCTGTCGCGTACCTGGACCACATCAACGGCAAACGACGTACGTGTGCGGTCACGTCTAGTGCGTTGTTGTGGTTTCTGATCGGTGTGTTGCGATGCTCTACGCTCGATAGACCTGCAAAAGCTCGGTTACAGTATGCGCACGGAGCGTTCGACTGTTGACCAAGTCAAGAGTCGTCTTCAGAGCGCCGCGAAACGCAAGTACGATCCAGTCCTGACGCAGAAGCTGGACGCCATGGACGGTAAGCGTGCACTTGGTGTCGCCTGACGCGACCACCTAATAGTACCATATATAATGCATCAATCTGTAGCCTACGAAAAGAAGCGTCGAGAGATCGAGGAAGAAGAAGCACGTCGGAAGCGGCAGAAGAAACAAGCTCGCAAGGCTAACTCCGACCACGAGGCCTCCGAGCAGTCAGACCACGGGTCTGCTGACGGTAACGAGCCTTCCAAGTCTGATGAAACTGCTCCTGCAGAAGAGCAAACCGCTGAAGACGACATGATGGCGTTGATGGGCTTCAGCGGCTTTGGGGGCTCCAACAAGAACACATAAACCAAATGTACTGAATTAAATGCATTAAACCACTGGTTAACCTTTGCGAGTCCTCCTCAGTCGGAAGCGTAACCCGTGAACGGGTAACTCGCGCGAAAACCGTGGCCAAGATGGTGTATGGCGACGACGCGCGCGATGACCGCCGGGACTTCAGGCGGGACAGCGACTACAGCAGAAGACAATACGACCACCGCGGCGCGTCTGAGCATCGGGTGGATGACAGAGGAGCGCCGCGCGATGGCTATTCTCTCTCGAACGATGGCTATAGAGGAGGAGCCGGACCAGGACCAGGAGGTGACCATTCACGAGGCGACCGCGGGCGATTCGAGGCTCCGCGACACGACCAGTGGCGCTGGAGCGAAGAGAGACGTCGGTCCCGTTCGCGCTCTCGCTCGCCGCGTCGTGCAGAGGAATCGAATGATCGATGGCGTCGTGACCAAGACAGCCATCGCCAAGTGCAACCAGCATCCGACAGGTCGACTCCACCCAGTGCGACGCTCATTGTGCGAGGATTATCGCCACACGTGTCGGAGGCAATGGTACTATTGGTTTACGCTTGAATGGGAGACGAGGGGCGACCGCAGTGAAGGACTGACTGGTGCCCATCGTGGACGCGACCTCGACCGACGTGGCGCTCTGCCTTCACATACGCAAGATGTGGACTCACGCTGTCTTCCTCTTGTTGTGAACGCTCGCGATGCGTTGCCCCACGACAGATCTATCAAGCATTGGGCTCGTTTCATCCTACCAGCGTCCGTGTCATGCTCCACAAGGTACGTCCATCCACGTCGCTACTACAGTGTAGTAGTAGTATGCTAGGACAACGATGCGGCTCACACAATCAATGGTGCAGATCACAAGGGAACCACGAGGCTTTGGCTTTATCAATTTTGCCTCGGTTGACGCAGCAGTTGAAGTGATGGGGGCATTTGGTGCGTGCATTTGGATACGAAACCAAAAACCTGCACGTGACGCTGCCTGACGCTGACTGGTGGAGTGTGTAGCCCATCAGCCGTTGCGACTGGACACCCATCCGGTTACACTCAATTACGCTGATTCGAATCGGCCGAGTCCTCATGTCCCGCATCAAGGGCAGTCGGCTGCGCCTCGCCTCGACTGGATCTGCGACCAGGTCGGTTTGATACGTATGACTGACGGCACTGTTTGCTACCTGATGACTCACCTCTTTTTTAAAAAACGCTTTTCTAGTGTGGATCGTCCAATTTCGCACGACGGACCGAGTGTTTCAAGTGCCACGTGCCCAAGTCTCAGTTTGCCATGGAGGTCCCCGCCCAAATGCCGACTCCTGCGCATGGAAACATAGGCGGATCCCAGTCGCAGTTGGAAGGTCATGTAGGGCGAGACCCACACGGAGGACGAGAAAGCGTGGAACCACCATCCAACATTCTTGTTGTGAGAATGATCCCGTTTGATGTGGGCGAAGCTGAGGTGCGGACACTGTTGTGGGATCCGGTATACTGCAAGAGATACTGACGCTGTGTTCTGTAGCTTCATGGCTTCTTCTCTCAATGCGAAGGTCTCCAGGATATTCGACTGGTTCGAGACCGAGAGACGAATCAGTCGCGCGGTTTTGCGTTCATCGAGTACGCGGATATCAATGTTCGTCGATGGTACTTGTTGGTTCTCCACGTCATGTTGTTGACCCTTACACCCTTTCATACTATCTGTAGGCGGCCCAGAATGCCAAGGACGAGATCGCCAATCAACTATTGCGGGGCGCACAGATCTGGATCGGATTTGCAAGAGAATCCTACCGATCAAAGCCGGTGAATCGCTCGGTACCCATGAATCCTATTGCAGCCGCGGCGTTGGAGCAAGCGCAGTGGTCGTTGGGCAATGGATACGGCGCAGCGTATCAATCCCAGCAACAAGATCAACAGGAAGACGAGGCAGCACAGACATCAGTCGGCTTGGATGACTTGGACGCTCTGCTCGGATCAGCTGCTGCTGCCGCACGCCCACACATCGAGCAGCCGAAGAAGCCGTGGCCACTCCCATTCGAGAAAGCAGGTGGCATGTTCACATTCGCAAGCCAGTTTGGTCTCTACTACGACGCCGACTCCATGTTCTACTACGACCCGCACTCGAAGCTATACTACAACAGCTTCACGGGTGTGTACTACCGGTGCAGCGACGGCGAACACTTTGAAGTCTTCAGTCCTCCACCGCCTAGCGACGACGCGGTCTTCAATGCAGATCACGCTGCTACACATCCCGTACCAACGCAGATGTCGTCGTCTACGACGAAGCCCATTGCGATGAGTCTGACGAAGAAGAAGGACAAGAAACCGCTGATCGCGTTTAGTTTGACGACACGAAGCGCTGTACCACCAGTGACTGGATTTGAAGCACCAACTCCCGTCCCAGCGGCACCACAAGTCCCGGTGGGAACTGGAGTTCCTGTGGCGTCCGCCGCGAGTGCCAGCGTGAGAAAGAAGAGTGCGCTGGACATTGCCAAGTGGTCTCTGCGGCAACAGCACCAAGGCGAAGCACCAGCTGAGACAGCAAAGACGCCCGTGGCAGCACCCACTGCTCCTAGCGTCGCTGCTGCAGTCGAAGGACCCCTGGAAGCTCCGATCTGCCTGGTGAGTTACTTCGCGTCCTGGTCAAGTGATCGATACCCTCTCTGAGTTTCTCTCTATATGTAGCTCTGTCGTCGCAAGTTTGCGTCGCTTGAACAGCAACGCAAGCACGAAGCCGTCTCGAAACTACACGCAGAGAACCTCGCCAAGGCCAACCAGGACAAGGAAATTGTCGCTGCGCAGGTCCGGGAGCGTGACGAGGAAGAACGTAAGCAGCAGCAACGGAGCCTGAAGCGACCACGGTCCGAGCCAGCAGCAGTTCCACCTCTAGCACCTGTTGCAACCGAGTTCGAGCCTGCTGCTAGCAGTCTCGAGTCTGGAGTCGGGGCAAAGATGCTCAAGATGATGGGCTGGAAGCAGGGCGAAGGTCTTGGCAAGCATGGCACTGGGATCACCGCTCCAGTCCAGGCCACGGGCAACGTGGGCAGCGAGACCATCGGCCTGGGGGCTCGATCGGCCCCCGTCATCGACCTCTCGGACGTCGCATCGTACAAGGAACGCCTCCAACGCATGGCCCGCGCCAGGTACGACGGCGCCGACACCCCCACCAACACCCAGCTGTGAGGTCGTAGTACTCTATCTCAGTAGATGTATTCATACCTCCCACAATAGATATTCGTACCCCTAACACATGATACCTTGACATGGGCTTTGTGGATGGTCCGACCTGTTGGTTGAAACCCGACCCGCGCATTCTGGTCCGACCCGGATCGCCAACTGACCGACCTTGTCACACCAACGAACTACCGGATACAACCGAGACCACTCACACACTTCTTCAAGATTCCCCACGCGTTCCGAACCTTCACCACCATGCGTGCCGCGCTCCCGATCGCTCGCCGCGCCGCCATCGCGCGCGCCGCCATCGCGCGCGCCGCCATCGCGCGCGCCGCCACCGGCTTCTCCGCCTCGCGTGTCGCCTCCTTCGCGCGCCCTGCCGTCGCGTCGGCGCTGGCCACCAACGCGTCGGCGTGCTTCCAG
>JAADXF010000515.1:0-16762 GCA_023337575.1 Pythium chondricola | reverse complement strand
CCATGGACATGACCACAGCCACGACCACAGTGGCCACTCGCACGGTATGGAAGACCTGGCCGTGTGGCTGTACTGCATTGCCGGCATGATGACCTTCTTGATGCTGGAAAAGTTTGTGCGCGCGCACACTGGCGGTGGTGATGGCCACGGCCACAGTCATGGCCACAGTCATGGCCACCGTGACGCCAGCAGCCACAGTGTGGGCCACAGTGTGGGCCACAGCTCGGCCATCAAGACGGACTCGTCCGGACTGAAGAAGCGGGCGAGCCACCAGACCACTGGCAAGGATGATGGTGGTGATGCTACCAAGAGCCCCAAGCCGTCGTCGTCGTCCACCAAGGACAAGGAGGCGCACAAGCCCGAGCCCCACAAGCAGATCGCGGCCGCGGGGTACCTCAACCTCGCGGCTGACTTTTCACACAACTTCACGGACGGCCTGGCGATCGGCGCGACGTTTCTACGCGGCAGCGGCTGGCAGACGACGCTGGCGATGCTGCTCCACGAGGTGCCGCACGAGATCGGCGACTTTGCGATCCTCATCCAGTCGGGCTTTACGCGTCGCGAGGCCATGCTGACGCAGCTGCTGACGGCGATCGGCGCCATGGTGGGCACGGTGATTGGGCTGCTGATCGAAGGCGCGGGCGATTCGAGCTCGGCGTGGATCCAGCCGTTCACGGCCGGTGGCTTCATCTACATCGCGTGTGCGAGCGTCATGCCCGAGCTGTTGGAGGACTGCTCGCTGCTGCAGTCGATCAAGGAAGGCGTGGCCATGTGCCTGGGCATCGGACTCATGATTCTCATCGCGCTGTACGAGTGATGGGGTACTACAGACAAGAAAGACGAGGTAGAGCAAGATACGGGCTAATAAACAAAGGCGCTCTTTGCAGCATCCTACTGTCGTAAGTACTACTTAGTATTCCATGCCGTGCCACCTAGTCCTTGGATTCTTCGTCCTCGGTCGGGCTGTAGCCGCTGGCCGTCGGGTTGTATCCGCTCTCGGTCGGGTTGTACTCTGGCGACGCAGGACTGTACGCTGGGGACGTCGGGCTGTAAGCGGGTGACGTCGGCGAGTACGCCGGCGAGGTCGGTGAGTAGGCCGGAGAAGTGGGCGAGTACGCCGGCGACGTCGGTGAGTACGCGGGGGAAGTAGGCGAGTACGCCGGACTCGTTGGGCTGTACGCTGGCGACGTCGGCGAGTAGGCAGGCGACGTGGGGCTGTACGCTGGTGAAGTCGGCGAGTACGCCGGCGAAGTCGGTGAATACGCTGGACTCGTCGGACTGTATGCAGGCGAGGTTGGCGAGTATGCCGGCGACGTCGGAGAGTACGCAGGGCTGGTCGGGCTGTAGGCCGGAGATGTCGGCGAGTAAGCTGGTGACGTTGGGCTGTAAGCTGGAGACGTTGGCGAGTACGCCGGAGACGTCGGGCTGTACGCTGGCGACGTCGGCGAGTAGGCTGGACTCGTCGGGCTGTATGCTGGCGACGTCGGGCTGTACGCAGGTGACGTTGGGCTGTACGCCGGAGACGTCGGTGAGTACGCCGGCGAGGTGGGGCTGTACGCAGGCGAAGTCGGCGAGTACGCTGGACTCGTCGGGCTGTATGCTGGCGACGTCGGGCTGTACGCTGGAGACGTTGGCGAATACGCCGGACTCGTCGGGCTGTAAGCAGGCGACATGGGACTGTATGCGGGCGACGTCGGGTTGAGCGGCGACGCCGGGCTGTGGGAAGGCGACGCCATGCTGAAGCCTGGAGACGAGACCATGAATCCTGGAGACGCCGGGCTCGCCATGGGCGAGAAGGCACCCGCAGCAGGCGAGAACGCGCCACCTCCCGGACTGAACGGAGAGGATGCCGCGAAGCCAGGGGTCGACATGAAAGGAGTCGAAATCGGTGTACCCGCACCACGATCGGGGCTCCATTCGTTTTCCATACCACGCATGACCTGCTGGATCTCCGATGCCTCGTACTCAATCGCATTCGCGAGCTTCTTTGCGTCAAGCACGAGGTCCATGACACCAGTACCGAGCGGAGCGAGCTGGCCAAGCATGATGTTCTCGGAAACACCAGTCAGCGGATCACCTTCCGCGAACATAGCAGCGTCCATGAGAATCTCGACCGTCTCTTCGAACGAGCAGCGCACAAGTGGCCCGGAATCGTCGCGGTTGATACCGTGACGCGTGATGGCCATGAGGTGACCACGGAACGTCATCACATCCGTCAGACACGCCAAGTGTCGGTAGTTGACGTAGGCACCATCGAACGAAATGACTTGGCGAATCTCATTGAGCAACGCACGACGAACAGCTTCGATACCGAGCACCTGGATGATTTCGACAATGTCGTTCGAGATTGTGCGGGTCGAGTCAACTTGTGGGTAGCACATGACGTCGAGCAGGTTGGTACCATCCGTATCAAGCACCCACTCACTTGTCATCTTGAAACCCACGTCGTCGTGCCATGTCGTCGGGTGGTTCTCACGAATGTACACCTTCTTGACACCCTGGATACCGCGGAGCTTCATCTGCGTAAGCATGTTGTGCTCAACTCGCTTCAGGAACGTATCATCCTCTTGGCCGACGATAGCATCAGCCGATCGCTGCACCTTTTCTTCATCGTCACTCATGATACGAATGCGCAGGACCAACTTGTCTGCGTTGTCGTCCGTGAAGATGCAGGAAAGATCCTGGCCGTATTCAGCTTCAATCTGCGCGGCGATCTCACTCATGGACAGCTTCTTGTCTGCCATCATCTCTCGGTTGAGTTCAATACGAAGGAGCCATGGCGATCGCGCAATCGGGGTGTCTTCATCTGGCATCTCGAAGTAAGTTGCGACAAACTCCTGGTCTTCTTCGATCACTGTGTTCATTGGATCTGGGTCGTAGTAGATCGCAGTATTCGCCGTCACATCAGCGAGCGTCGTGTACTCGAGCTGCGACTGCACGAACTTCGCCTTGTCTGCGTCGTGCGCACAGTCTGGAGACAAGAAAATCTGCAGCGATGGCGTGCGGACGTCCTTCGCAATGTTCATGATTTCCTTCAGTCGCGGGACACCAAGGGTCACGTTCTTCGCTGACACACCGGCGTAGTGGAACGTGTTCAAGGTCATCTGTGTCGCCGGTTCACCAATGGACTGTGCAGCAACAACACCAGCCATTTCACCGGCAGCAACAAGCGCGCTCGTGAACTTCGACTCGATTTCACCAAGCAGCCACTCGAGCGCAGTCTCGTTCAGGCGATGCTCAAGCGTCACGGTCTTCGAAGCAAGCGTCGAGCGCAGCAAAATCTGGAAGAACAAGGTTGCGTTCTGCTGAGCCTCGGTCGACAAGTGGTCTTCGCCTTGGACGACCACAATCTTCTGGCACAGGTCCTTGACGCCTTCGATGATTCGAGTCGGATGCAAGCTCGATGGCTTCTGCATGTCGATGCTGAAGAGCTGCTGCGCGTTCTGCACCAGACGACGGATGTTCACGGGAACCTGAGCGCCGTCATCAGACTCTTGGCCCTGACCTCGACTCGCGAGAATCACGCGCAAGTTGATGCGATCCTTCTGCAGTTGGTCGATTTCATCGCGGAGAGCCTGCTGCGTGTGCTGGTTTGAGCGGATATCCTTGATGATCTCTGGCTCCAGGTACAGTTGGTCTGGCGCGTTTGGCACGCAGCCAAGATACTCGCTGGTCAGATCGAAGACGTACTTCTTCTCGAATTCCTTCTTGTTGAGTCTATGAGATTCGAAACGCTGCTTTTCAACCCACACAGCATCCATACCATCTTCACCGTACAGGAACTGGAGGATCTCACCCTGCGCGTTGCGCACGGTACCGTCGTACCGCGTCATCACAGATTCCATGGCCTTGACGAGACGACGTTGGATGTAACCCGTCTCGGCGGTCTTGACGGCAGTATCGATCAAACCTTCACGACCACCCATAGCGTGGAAGAAGAATTCTTGCGGGGTCAGACCCTTCAAGTAGGAGTTTTCGACGAAACCTCGACTCTCAGGTCCCAGATCATCCTTGCCGTAGTGAGGAAGCGTTCGGCGATTGAAGCCGTAAGGAATACGCTTGCCTTCGACGTTTTGCTGACCCACACAGGCAATAATCTGGGAGATGTTGATGAAGGAGCCCTTCGAACCGGAAGTCACCGTAGCCTTGATGTTGTTGGTCTCGTCCAAACTACCTTGGGCTTCACGACCAGCCTGATCACGAGCCGTGTTCAGCACCTTGTTGACGTACTGTTCGAACGACTCGACCATTGTACGACCAGGTTGTCTCTCGAGCTTGCCCTTCTGACCTTGTTGCACCAGATCGTGCACCTGCACCTTGGCTTGTGTGATGATGTCGACGATCGTCTTCAATGTGCTCACATCGGCAATCGTGTCACTCACACCCACCGTGAAACTTCTGTGCACGAGCCAGTTGTTCACAAGCTTCTGAGTCGCACCGAGGAAGTAACGGGCTTCCTCGGGGCCCTTCTCGAGCATGATCACGTGCACCAGACCACCAGCAGAGGAACCGATGACCTTCTTGTCGATAATACCAGCCAGGAGTTCACCGCGCTGGACAATGACGCGAGAGTCGATAGGCGCGAGGGCCGCAAACTTCTCGTTGTTCTTGTGCGTAGTGGAGAACCCGTTGAAGTTGATCGACGGCAAAATCTTTGAGAACATCTGCTTACCGGTCCAGATCGGACGGTACTTGCCGAGCTCTCCCTTCTTGGGCACCAAGATGGCTGGAGCAGGAATACGGCCGTCCCACGACAGCACCCACATCAGCAGACCCATTACCAGATCCTTCTCCAAGAAGACATCGCGCTTGGTGAACTTCTGCACACCGAGCAGCGAGTCTTGCACAATACCCATCACGGGACGGTTGCTCTGTGGCGTGATAATCACCTTGTGCACCATCATGAGCTCCTGCGCTTCGGCTCGCGCAGTCAGCGACTGCGGAACGTGCAAGTTCATCTCGTCACCATCGAAATCGGCGTTGTACGGCGCCGTGACGGACAAGTTGAGACGGAACGTCGACCAGTCAAACACTTTGACGCGGTGGGCCATGATGGACATCTTGTGCAGCGACGGCTGTCGGTTAAAGAGCACGAGATCGTCGTCCTTGAGGTGACGCTCCACGATCCAGCCACATTTGAGTGCGAGGTCCGACTTGTTCTTGATGTAGCGCAGATCGATACGGTTGCCGTCTTCTCGAATGATGTATTTGGCACCAGGGTGCTCGAGAGGACCGTTCGAGATCAACTGGTGCATGTACGTCATATTGAACGGCGTCACACGCTCCGGCACAGTGAGGTTCATCGCAATCGACCGCGGCACACCGACTTGATCAATCTCCAAGTTTGGATCGGCCGTGATGACCGTGCGTGCGGAGAAGTCCACACGCTTGCCCATCAAGTTACCACGGATGCGGCCTTCCTTGCCACGCAGACGCTGGCGCAGAGTCTTCAGAGGTTTTCCGGATCGCTGCTGCGCCTGCGGGAGCCCTGCCTGTTCGTTATTGAGGAATGTGCTCAAGTGGAACTGAAGCAACTGCTCGAACTGCTCGATAATGTGCGACGGTTCGCCTTTGCGCACACAGTTGAGCAGCGCCAAGTTGGCCTTGACGATCGACGCCAGGTTATGCGTGAGGTCATCTTCACCACGCGCCATGCCATCGAGCGCGACCGACGGACGCACGTGCGGCGGTGGGACGGGCATCAGCGTCAGGAGCAGCCAGTCAGGACGCGCCCAGCGCGGGTCGAGACCAAGAGCGAAGCAGTCTTTGTCCGAGATATTCTTGAAGATGGAGAGCACCTTGGCCGCCGGCAAGTTCTGCTTGCGGTCACCAGAGCCCGGGACATCCTCCATCTGCTCGGGGAACTCGACCAAGATCTTGATGCCCTGGCGACGGTACTTTGGCTGTAGCCCACCACAGCCGCCGTGGCCACCTTCCTTGGGCTTGTTCTTGTCATCGAGTCCGCCCTGGAGACCGATGTTGAGGTCCTCGCGCATTTTCTCCATGTCGGCTTCTTCACCGTACTCACACATGGTTTTGTTGCCGCAGATTTCGTACACAGCTTTGAGTCGGCGTTTGCCGTTTTTGATGCGCATGGCGGCGCGGAAGCGGTGGTCGCGCTCGTCGCTGAGCACCTTGGAGCAGTGGAAGCACACGGAGCGGAGGATCTTGAGGACCTCTTTGATGAAGCCCAGGTGGAACATGGGGCGCGCGAGCTCAATGTGGCCAAAGTGGCCCGGGCAGTCGTTCACCTTGCCGCCCGAGCCACTGTAGGTGCAGTCGCACGTCTTGCAGCGCGCGCGGAAGTCGCACGTGCCCATGCGCGGGTCGCCGATGCCGCCGATCACCGGGTGGCCGTTGATGTACGTCTCGGGGCGCGTGATGCCGTCCGGGATGATGCGGTCGTTCACTTTGGTCTGCTTGGTGACCGACATGGCGCGCACTTCCTCGGGCGAGAACACGCCAAACTGGAGGTACTTGACGCGCCGCAGCCGCGCGCTCGAGTACGAGAACTGCGCGGACGACATGGCGCCTTAATGCACGAGGGGGGACGCACAAGGGGGGGCTACGGGGGGGAGACTGGTTGTTTCCCCCGCGCTTAGCTGTCGCTCTGTTTCACACACACGCACTCTTGCAAGAAGGCGTCGTGTGACCAGAACAGCGCAGGTTCACAAGTGCGAGGAAAAGGTGGAGAGGGGAGCAACCACCGGAGGAGGGGAGGGAGGAGCGATGGGGGGTTGAAAGATAACGCAATGCGATTGGATAAAAATGGATTATTTTCATTTCAATCAATCAAAAGGGTTTATGTGGAGAATTATGTTTTGATTGGTGGAAATTTGAGTTAGATGTGGCCTATTGTCATTGTCGACGAACGCCGTTGTCGATAAAGATTACGGGCGCTTCAACGTCGGCAGTGCCGCACGATGTCTCGTCGAGCGAGTCCAGATTCTCACTAGAGGCTTCACTCGCGTCGAGACCAAGCATCGGTGTAGCCATGTTCGTTCGAGAAAAGTAGCCTGGCCCGAAAGCAGACGCGCACTTGAGGAAAGACCGTGGCGAGCGATGTGGTTCTTCTGGAGCACGGGGAGGCTTGACCGACGGTCGAAACGTGCACTCGCGCAGCTCGAGCGCCTCTTGCTTGGCACGCTGGATGTCGAGCTGGCGCTGCTTTGCCCTGGACCACTCTAGACTCTTTTTGAAGAAAGCATCGTTCGGTTGGTTGCTTTTTCGCCTGCCATCTTGGTGCTCGTTGCCAACGACATTAGACTCCTCGAATGAGTCCCACGCTGGTCGATACTGTGGGTTGCGGAAGACCAACTCAGCCTCCTCGAGAAGCGCGAGACGCTCCTTTTCTTCCTTGCACCATGCTTCTCTTCGTTGCTTCCACTTCACGTGGCGATCGTAGATCTTCGATGCTTCAGCCGCGTTCACTTGTGGAGGATCCTCTGGTCGCTCATCTTCAGGTTGGCAGCACGTGCACTGACGATGCAGAACACTGTCTGTATGATTCTGCCTTGACCGCGCTTTGCTTGCCAACTTGGCACTGGCCTCGCTGATCTTGGCCGACGCCTGAACGTATACGATAACAAGTCACCTGTAGTTCTAACCAATGGGGCATACGTCACTCATACCTGCAAGTCCTTCATGCGCTGTTCAAGCTGCAACGCCAGCTCTTGTCGATTGTTACCGTAGAGCTCGCCGTGTTCGAGCAAACGTCGGATGGCTGCTTCTACTGTAGCCTTCGGTTTGACTGGACGTACTTGCTTGTGCCTCTCATTCACATAAGGCTCGCATGAAGCTTTCTTCATTGATCGTGATATTCCGTGAAGCCTCTCATGCGCAGGCTGGGCGCTGTTGCGCACCAGGCGGGTAGAGTGAGGTGCTACTGAAGGCGACTTCAGAGTCCGCCGATCGCGCTCAGCAGCGCGAAGCATCCGCTCTTCCTGTTGGTACTCATAGATGAGGCCGAGGAGATGCAGACGGTCTTCGACTTTGCACTGCGCGAGGTCATCAGCACGCGTCGCGACCAGCATTTCGGAACGATGGGCAATGCGAGGGATGTTAGTGACCTCGCATAGCTCTTGCACTGCCTTGGCTTCACGCAGCTCAGCAATCTTTTGCTCCTTCTCTCTATTCCATGCGTGCAAGTGGTCAACGCTGCGGTGAATGCGTTTGGAACGCTGCGTCGAATTCGAGTGGTTAAGCCAGCGTGTAGGATAGTGTCAAGATGACCAGCGTACCTGATTGATAGTGGGGGCCAGCTTTAGTTCTTCAGCCGCTTTGTCGTTGATCTCTGTCTGGATCTGGTACTTGTTTTGCTCGCGTTTCATCATGTAGTACCGCATCCTCGCCTGAAAGTTTGGCTCGAAGTGCGCACTGCGCCGTAGCCACCGCTCCGAGCCTCGACTAGCTCGTACAGTCGGGCCGACGTGTCCATCGGCCAAGTCCTCAAAGTCGAATGCCTCGTCACTTTCATGGGTCTCCAATATGATGGAATGACTTGCATTCGAGGGCCCGTCAGACGTCGTCTCTGGTCGGGGGTGGAGAGCTGAGCTGGCACTCATCGGCTCTGACAAGAAGTCCTACACGAATGCATCAGATTATTGCGATCCCCATCGCAGTGCTAAACTTCTATACAGCGGAGCTGTACCTGAAGGATCCTCTTCAACGCGAACACTTCTTCCAGTGTATCTGTTCAAGACTCAACGTGAGGACCGAGATCTAGCCATCGCCATAGGATACACATACACACCCTGAAACTTTTGCTCGATCACATGGTGTGGCTCACTCTCTTTTCGACCTTGATCTAGACCTTGGTGCCCACGCAGCACGTCCATTTTGCCCAAGCTTTATGTGGCGTTCTTCACATGCCCTAGAATATATATTTTTACCCAAGTTGAAGTCGTTTCTGAGTCTCTGATGCCACATCTGATACCTGTGTGCCCATTTTTTCGAATCCATCCCAGCGAGAAGCTACCCACCAAGATGACGCTCTCCTGGGAGACGTTCGAAGAGCGTGTGAAAGTTTCCTTCGTGGAGAACCCACACAGCTCCCGCTTCTTCTTCAAGACGTCGGTATCTCGCGCCAAGAAGCCGACGCTGAACGTCGCTGCGCGCGTGACCACCACGCGCCAAACTCCCAACGGCACTGCCGTCCTATCGAGCAGCTACCAAACGACGACGGGCAACGGCCAGAATGCCACCGCGCTGGCCCGCACCACGCGCGTGCTTCGGTTCGTGATGCAAGAGGTGCTCGGCCCCATGAAGCCCCACGTCGGCGTCACCAGTCCACGCATGTCCTCGTTGGTCGGATCGCCACGAGTGCCTGCGCTCAGCACTGGACTCCTCTCCCCAACCGCGACAGATCGCGCCACGAAGAACAAGAAGAAGAAATCCAAAGGCAAGAAGAGCGGCACGAAGAAGTGAACAGTCATTGCATTTACAATAGGTCACGCATGTAGACGGGCGTCTTGATGCCGCTCGTGTACCCTTCATTGTACCTGTACCGCACCCCGGGCCGCTTCTTGCTCGTAATCACACCAGCGTTGTTGTCCTCATCCATTGTCTCGTCGTCTCTGTGCGCGTCTGCACTTGCCTTCTCCAATTCGATACGTTTCCGCTTGGCCTCGCGATGCGCGAACGCGAATGGGTTGCGCTTGCGCAACGCCTCCATCTTCTCCGCCGCTTCGTGCGCTGTGTAGTGTGGAAATCAGTGAGGCCTGCTGCACTGATCGAGACCACAGCAACGAACGACGTGCATACCTGTGAGCTCTGGCAAGATTAACTGCTTCGCCATCGCCTCGGCTGTCATGGCCTTGGCCGCCGGTTCTTGTGTGGCCTTGGCTGGCGACTTGCGTGATTCCAACAGGCTGCTCTTGGCGTTCATCGAGATCTGCTGGATCGCCTCCTGCTTGCGCATGTCTTCGAGCTCGACCTCACGCGCGATCATCTTACGCACTGGCAACGGCAGCATCAGTTGCTGTGTCATCGGTTGGTGGTGTGGGTCTGGACCACGGAACACGCCGATCTCATGCAGAGCCCTACAACAAAATCACACAAACATTAGCACCAGCCTAATCAATGGATACCACGGGACACGCACGGCTCTAACGCGTAGTCCTCTGCTCCATCCGGCATGAACTTCGATCGGAAGGAGAGGCTGAGGTTGGACATGAGCTCGATAACACGCTGGATCTGGTCCTTCTCGTCAGGCGACTGGAGATTGGACGTGGCGTGGCGCACGTTCGGTGACAGCGTTGTCATGAGCCACGGCACGACGTCCAGCACCAACACATCTCGATTGTTTCGCATACTCGGATGCAGCTGCGAGTTTTCCCCAAACGCCTGCAGGATATTGATCGTCTTGTCTCGCTTCTTGCTGGATTCAGCGTAGGTCTTGGGGTACTCGCTTCGACGACGTGAGCTCGTGCAGCACGCTAGGTACACTGCACGGGCAGCGAACGGGATAAAGGACGCGAGCGAGAACTGCTGGTCGGCGCGGATCGCGTGGTCCCACGTGTCTGCGGTGCCCAGCCACTCGAACACGTCGCAGATCCGATTCATCGTCGGGTCGTTGAAGATCATACGAGGCACGTTCTCGTCCAGGGCGTTGATGAGCATTGGGAAGTTGCCAAGCGAGTGGGCAGCATCATCGATCTCGTCGAGAACAGCGTGCGAGAGTGCAGTCGACGCCTTCGACTTGGCAGACTGGTAGAAGACTAGATCGAGCATCTCAAAGAGGCCGCGGCTGTGGTCCTTCTGGCCAACCAAGCCGGAGCTCACGATTATCGATGTAATGTGCTTGGTGCGCGTGCTCTGGAACTGGAGCGCGTTGACGCAGTAGCGAATATCGTTGCCACCGCTGGTGCTCAGCATCGCCAGCGCGCCCGTGGAACTCTTGAGGCCTTCATCACGGCAAATCACCTTCAAGCGACTGACCAGGCGTTGTGAGTTGGGCGTATCCAGCACGAAGATCTTGGCAAGCTTGCGCAGAGGTCGCAGCACGGACGCGAACTGGTCATTACAGATACAGATGAGTGGCCGCGTGAGTGGATGCTTGCTGCTGTTTCTGGTCGTCTTCTTGCCTGCCTTGTCCTTGGTTACGTGCAGTGGCGTGAAGATGATCTCTTGGATCGCAGCGATCGCCGACTTGCCGTCGCCACCATTCATCGCACCGTCGATCTCATCGAGGATGATACAGTTGGGCTTTTGGTCACCCCAGATCGACTGCATCTCCATGGCGTTGATGATCTTGTTCTTGAGCACACCAGTCGTGCGGTCGTCACTGGCATTGATTTCAATCGGGTTGTACCCGGCGTGTCGCGCGACGATGTTCGCGAGCGTGGTCTTGCCAGCACCGGGGGGACCACACAAGAGGATAATCTTCTCGCGAGGCCGTGGATCATTCTCATCAACCTGTCGATTGAATCGATCATCCTTGTCCCCGCCGTTCGCACCTTGTCGGTTGTTGCCGAATCCGTTGGTTGGAGCGATCCCATCGCCGTCCGTCCAGGTCGGGTTGTACGCCTTCTTCCCTGGGAACACAAACGGATCCCACTGCTTGATCCACGAGAGCACCTCGCGGTTGGTTCGCTCGTCACTCAGCAAGTCAACGAAGCGATTGGGTTTGTACTTGTCCAGCCACAGGGTCGTATCCCGCGGCTCGAACACTGGCTGTAAGACCACGCTCTCCTGCTTATCACCTCGCATGGCATCCTCGATTTGTTTCTGTGATTACCAACTCATTATTTAGTCACCCTGTATGTGCCAATGTAACATCACGTGATAGCTCACCTTCTCAAGTGCCTCCATGAGATCAGCGATCGGCAGGAGCATAGTCGCGCCTAGATTACGCGGTGCTGCGCGCTGCGATTCCATCGTTAACGCTCGCTTCCTCAGGAAACGACGCTCGCCTGTCGGCAGTACGATGGACATGGTGTCGGCATCAATCGGTGGCCGCGGCAGCAGGAACTGCGCCGTGACAGCATCCAACTTGGTGGCCTTTTGCGTGCGCACTGTCGGATCGTCGATCATCTCAGTGTCCTCCATGGCTGCCTCCGAATCGTCCTCTCCGAGGACAGCAGCACAGCGCTGCAGCACACCATCCAATCGCGCCTGCGTCTTCGCAAATCGATCTTCGAGGCTAGTGGCAGTCAGTGAGGAGGTACTCATTGCTGGCTCTGGTGGCGGCGCGGACTGGTTCTTCTGCACGCGCTCCGCCGTCTCCATTGCACGGAGCTCTTCCTCTGCCGCCTCCATCTCGTGGGAGTGCATCTGCTCCCACTCGTCCATCTCGTCCATCTCTTGCTCATAGGCGTAGATGTCGTCATCGTTCATCGCCATCTTCGCCTCCTTCTCCACGGCGATTGAGCTGCGGGCAATAATGGCGTCGTCAAAAATGCCGCGAACACACCTGATTGGTTGAAATCAACAATTCCCCTTCCTGCAACATAAGATGCCATTTGACATGTTGCGCGAAGATTACTTCAATCGGCAACAAGGCACGATGGACGTGGAGAAGGAAGTGGAGCAGCTCGTCGTTGAGATCCGCCGCATCGGCAAGCAGGAGGGGGACAAGTTCGGCGTCACGTTCGGTGTGCTCTTCGATGACGAGCGCTGCCAGGATATCTTTGAGGCCCTCATGGGCACGCTGCGCGCCGCGAAACGACTCAAGAAGATCGACTACCAAGGCCAAATGCTGCTGAAAGGCGTCAACGACAACGTTTTCATCCAGCTCCTGGTATAAGGACCACCGTCACAACTTTCAATGGTATTGACAAGACAAATACACGATCAAATGCCACCATGCTGGTGGTCAAACTTGCCTACTAGACTGTGGAACTCGCTCACCGCGTTGTCTAGTTCGCTGTGGCACTCCACGACCATTTGGGAGCGCCGCCGCTGGGTCTCGATCGTCTGGTCATCAAGTAATGGAGAGGAGTCGTACATTTGACTGAGGAGAGCTTCGGTCTGGTGGAGAACTTCCCTGCTCTTGGACGGGGAGAATGGCGCGTCACTGGATATTGGCTCAAACTTGAAGGGCTTCTTCATCGCGACGGGACCTTGAGCACGCTGCAGCTCCATCAACTTGGCTTCATATTGTTTCATGCGATTTTCATACTCGGATAAGCGATCATTTGCCTTGCGCAGCTATGTACAGCGAGTGAGTCAAACGTCGTGATCCAGGCATCGTCGACGCCAGGTTCTCACCTGCTCTGTTAGCTTCTCGTTTGCATGTTGCTAGACACGACAACACTGGTCAGCATGGTCAACCATGTAGGAAAACGGACAAGATTTATGGACGAACCAAGGCCGACATCTTCGTCTCGTGTTCAAGCCACTGGGTGATACTCGGTGAGTCGATTCCCACACCCACATACTTGCGCTCACACTGCCACCGTCGGCGACGGACACGGTCTACTGCTGTCCTCTCACTGATACATGGGCCTTAGAAATTGCCTCGAAGGGTTGTCGAGGACTGCCACGCACCTGTTGCAGTCTTCGGCTCCATCGAGGTCCTCTCTCGACAGCGCGTAGGTCCATCCGTTCATGTCTGTCTTGTTATCCACGAGGATTCTCCAGTCGCTCGTCCACGTCCAGTCATCAGACGGCAATTCCACCTGTCTCCAGCAACCATCTTATCAACACGCGATACGAATGGAAGAACATACGTACGCGATTCCAACCTCATGAAAATCGCACAGCGTGCTATCCGCGCGCATTAGGAACGAAGCAGCATGGGGGGTTCCGTTCTCAGGCGTCCACTCGAGCGCATTCAGTTGCTGATATTCGAACAAGTCATCGAGTACCGGTCGCGAGGCTTGGCCCAGTGACCGCCCGCAAGTCGAACAGCTCGATGACGCAACGAGCTCTTGCTGATAGTGGTCCACGAGTCGTTCAAGAGCAAGAATCTCCCTGAATGCGATAAAACTCTGTCGTTAGTATTCGATGGCTCGGTACCATGTGCTTATTGCGACTGACCGGTGCAAATGAGCGCAGCTTCGGTTACCGCAAGCGAATTCGGTCTTCACCTCGCCGTTCTCCATTTCGTTTCGTGGGAGTTGAAGGAAGCATGCAAAAATTGACGCACCTTATATCAGTAGGTACAGTCTTCAGTTCGTAAAAATGTGGAGTAGGTGTAAATACGATCTGTGGCATTTTATGGCTGCCGACATTGAGCCAATCAAGTGGCGAGTGCATCCCTTCCAGTCAATCCCATAGCACCAGTCAAACGCTCCTGATGAGCTCATTTCAAAATCGACGAAGCGGTGCGCAGGACAAGCCCGCGCGAAGACGGTTGACTGGTTCTCAGGTGATTATACAATTTAGATGACGAGACTGAGGACGACGGCCAGCTCACTGTGCAGCGTTCTGCTGTGCTCCGAGCTGTCTCTGACTCCTATTGTGAAGAGTATCGAGGCATTTGTATGATGAGACCAACCCCATCGGATGTATGACTGCATATTTGCGTGTTGCGTGTGCGATTGCATGGGCTGCTGGAGGGTTCAATGATGCTACAAAATATTTGCTACTCTTGAACCAAATATGACGACACTTCAATCACCAAGATCGCTGAGAACCTCCAGACCACCAGTATCGACTTCATCTTGGAAAGGCAATGACGAGCAAAAAGTATAGGGACATCTGAAGGTGGAGCTTGCTCCTCCCGGTGTTGATTTACTAACGGAATCTCATTAGCTGAGCCTTTCCTTATCTACGGACATCGACTCCAAAGCGTCAAATTCTCACTGCTGTTCCCCATGGGCGGTTGAGGCCAAGTCTTTGGGAGACTGACTAGCGGGTAGGACGCGCGCAAGTGAGAACCCCCTCCTCCACGTGTTGGAGGGCGGTAGCAGCAATGTTATCGTCAAGCTATGCGCTCCTGTTCGCACATATTCAATCCAAAAATGCATGGACTCAGTAGTACTACGTAGTAGTATCATTTCATCGATCGTAGTAGAACCCAGCATTAGGTAGATCTATATTCAGTCCATGGTGGCACGCCGTTGATAGAGTGAAGATAGTCATGGTAGCACGGCCGCCATCTTGGAGCCAAGGCTCCGGCCCACTCCCTCCTGTTGTGCATACTGGCGCGGGACCCACCGTTCGGGGCTCGACGAATCGACTGAGGGTAGGCAAGGTGATATCGGTAGGCCCTTTATTAGTACATCCATTTTGGCTGTTGACATAAAGACTCAGCTGCCGGCTTGTCTTCAGGAAGCTCGATCGGCTGTGCAGACCGACAACGCGTGGGAGCGACGGCCGTCCCTCCCGGCGCCGAGCCACATTGGTCGTCTTATCGATGACGGGGAACAGCGCGTGCAGCAAGAGCTAATCGATATGCTAACAGCAAAGCTGGCCAAAAAGGAAAAAGAGGTGGAGCAGTATCGACTGCAGCACGATGCGCTCGAGCGCGAGAAGCTTGTTCATCAGTCTGTTGTTGATCAGCTCACTAACCAAGTGGAGCAAACGCGGGAAGAGATGTCAAGCCAAGTCTCTAGCCTGGCGATTGCGATCCAGCAAAAGGAGGCCGACCTACGTGATGCGTATCACGCCGTCGATCAGGTTGGTTGCGAAGATTTGATGCTACCAGGGCGTGTATGACTTATCCACCATCCGCAGATCCGTAGAGAGGCCACAGGACAGACTCACGCCCTCCAAGAAGCACAGCAGAGCAGCCAACGATACGCTGAGAGATTGCGGGTGACTGAGACAGACTTGCAGCGGCAGCTCGCCGACGCTCGTCGCCAAGCCGCGGCCGCATTGGCTGAGAAACAAAGCCTAGAGGGACGCATGGTCGGTATGCAGCAACAGCATCGAATGCTGAGTGCTACAGTCGCCGAGTACGACCACAAGTTCACACTCATGGAAGCAGAGATCGCTCAGTATCGAGCACGACTTGGAGACCTCGAACAGGTAATAGATCGCAATGCATAGTTGCTGCTAACGTTAGGATACAAATCCTGACCCCTTGATGCGGGTGTAGGAAGTGGAACGATCGCGTGCGAACGAGGCTCGCCAGTGTCATCAACACAAAGCACTGGAAGGGGAGAAGAAGGCACTGGAAGATCGCATTGCGCAGCTCACACAGGTAAGAGACCTAGTGTTATACTACTGGGTCGGTCATACCGGTATCCTAATGTGCATGTTGCAGACACTTCGCGGTGTCAACACGCGTGCGACGGAGGCGGAGCGCCGCAAGTCCTCACTCGCCCAGTCGGAATCCCAGTTGACCAAGCAGCTCACACAGTTACATCGAGAGAACGAGGAGCTCAAGGCAAGAACAGGCCAGTTGCTCACACAGACCAAGCAGCAACAGGCTCGCATAATCCAGCTGGAAGCTAACAAGTCGGCCGTTGAATCCAAGTTCACCGACGCCAGCGACGAGATCGCACAAGCCAAGAAGCGGTGTAGCGAGTACCAGTTTCGCATCCGGCAGCTGCAGGAAGAAGTCGTGTTCCTCACCAAAAAGAAGCCACAAAAGCAAGGGGAACTACCGCCTCGAGCAGATGTGTCAGTGAATGAGGAGCGATCTTCAGTGGCGCCCACTGATCTGGTCGTTCCGTCGTGGATGCGAGATTGAATCAATGTACTTTGCTCACTCATTACGCCACCACATCGGTTTTTCTTCGCTTCAGCCCATCAGGGAACGCACTGAAAATGAGGTCCTTGAGTTCGGTGTTCTTAGAGAGGCGCTTCGCAGGCTTCTTTGTCATCTCGGCTGCCGCGTTCATGCCGTTTACACGAAGTGCACGGATCTGGT
>JAADXF010000514.1:0-16763 GCA_023337575.1 Pythium chondricola | reverse complement strand
CCAATCTTGTCTCTATCTCTACATTTGTCTCCAGCACTAATGGCCATCATGATCACCACAAGTACAGCACCAGTCCAATAGCAACACTCATGTCCATCTCATCTCACAAAAGCTCTTCCTCTTCATTAGAGAATATCAAAATTCCCATAGAGCAACTCTAAGAGGACTGGAAACATATTGGTTTTTCAACGCAGACATCCATTATTGTATGATTCTTTCCTACAAATGCAAAATGTATCACCCTTGGTGGAGTCGCAGAGCCCGACTACGTCTAAGCTCTGCTTATCACCCTCAGGTCCGCTCGTTATCTTCATCTAAAATTCATGCTCGTCCTCGGAGAGATCATCTGGAGTCTTGATGCCGTCCACTTCATCAACCTGATCATGCTCGTCTTGCTCTGGAATCGCATCGTCGATATGAATGCGATCGACTTGCTCAGCGAGATCAAACGTGTCGATGAAGTTGTAAACCGCAGCAGCGGTGATGTTGGGGCGCATCGAAAGATGTAAGAGAATCCCATACTGAACGCCAGAGAGCCAAACGACTCCACCGCTGGTCCGGTTGATTGCATGACGTCTGCAGAAAACCTCCATAGCTCCAACTGGAGCCAGGATCACCTTCTGATTCGAACAAGCAGATCCATCCTGTTCTCGTCCCTGGCAGCGAATTGGAATGCAGGAGTTCTTGAAGGAGTTGATAGTTGGGTGAAGAGTCTGCATAGTTGATGTTGCTGATGACGTTGAGGTTGAGTGAGAAAATGAGGAATGAGATGGTTCTCAGTCGGGGACGATATCTAAAGAACTCTTCTTATACAAACATCATCTATCCTATCGTCGATAGTTTATATCCAATCACTGAAGGTATATATCCAAATATAGTATGGATAAGATCCATGCGACGATGATATATATCCAAACATAGTATGGATAAGATCCATGCAACGATGATATAAAAGTAGACACGTCATCATCCTCGATTCATCCTCGATTCATCCTCATCTCAGAAAAAGATGTCTCAGAAAAAATAACTCTGATTGACAATAAGGTTTAATTTATTTGATTAATTTTTTTCAATATTGAACTCGACGATAAGTATATAGAAACTTTATATCGGTAAGCTAACATGAAGTTTTCAGAAGCGCAAGCACTTAAGAAGCAAGGCATCACCCAAATCAAGAAATGGGGTTCAAATGATTATAGAGTTCGTGTATTAAATGAAAATTCAAGACCTGTTTGGGTAGGTCGAATCGATAAACCATTTTACAAGAAGCAAATCGAGAAACAATATTCGAACACTATCAAAAACACTAATGCTTCTAAGATTGCTAAAGTTTTTAAAAATTCTATGATTAAAAAAGATCAATCTACTCTTAAGGCTATTAATACTACATCAAGAGAAGTAAATACAACTCTCGGACGGTTTGAGCGTATTCGAAAAGATATTATTGCTCCTGCTGATAAAAAACTACTTTTCCATATCAAAGATAATAATAACAAAATTATTAAGTCTTATCATCTTAATGATCGCGTTATTAACGTTCAGAATCTTTTTGTTAGTGAAGAAGATCAATACAGTTCTGGTGCTGATGTTGAACTTGAAGTTCTAAATCATTCAAAAATTGAAATTGAATGGATTGACAATCCAAAACGTTCTCAGAGCGCTCGAAAGAATTTCTTTAGATATAACACAAAAACAGAATACGAACTTGAAAAATTCCAAGTTTATTATGATATCAGTACTGATGCTATTAGAGATGAAGAATTTGATCCGTTAAATAGAGATGACGATTATGGCTCAATTAATTATCCATGCTTCTTGTATGCTTTGCTAATTGCTGGAGTTGATCCTATTACTGTTGTTCAAATTTCTCAAACAATGTTTTCATCAGGAGCAACAACCGATTTCATTAAAAAGACTGCTAAGAGTTTTAACTTATGCATTTCAGTGAAACAGTATCTGATTAAAGAATCAACTGGAAGAGCGGATACTGTAAAAAATATCTACGGAGAAAAAACAAATCCAATTTACTATTTAGGATCTGTCGGCCAGCATCTCTTCGCGATCAAACCAACTAAAATTACTAAAAATGCCTTAGATTATCCGGAACTTGTTAGTAAGCATCAAAGAACAGATTTCATTGTAAAATCAGGCACTGCTCGTTTTAATTCTGATAGAATTAAACTCTTAGATTCCTATGAAGTTATCAGCTACCTTTATCATAATCGCGAAAAACTGTTAGATCCAATTACACAAAGATGTATGCCGCATCTATTAAACAATAAATATCAAGAAGTACGTGAACTTAATGCTGAAGATTTTCATGAAAATAATTTTAAAGAGCTTGGAAGAACTGATACTAAAATTATTAAAAATGGAAATGCATTATTCAAGGTGTTTGATTTCAAAGAGAAGATCTTTGTTGAAGAAAATATTTTTAATATTGTTTACTTTGATTTTGAGACTTTGGTGAAAGATGAACAGCATGTCCCATATTGCGTATCTTACTGTATTGCTACTATAAATACTCTAATGGGATGCATCACACCTAAATTTTCAGAAACTAAAAACATATATGGGTTTGACTGTGCTGAACAATTTCTCAGCAGTCTTCCATCAAAAAGTTGTAATTTATTATGGGCTCACAATGCTGGTTTTGATTGTAGATTTATTCTTAAGCATTTGTCATTCAGCGATAAAGGAACAAACATGATTGACAGTGGAACCAAATTAAAACAATTAAAAGGCTTCTACAAGGGACGACAAATTCTTATTAAAGATACAATGAGTTTTCTCTCTTGTTCCCTATCGAAGCTTCCTGAGATGTTTAAAGATGCTACTAAATCTTTAAAATTAGAAAAAGAATGCTTCCCTCATAATCTAATCAATGAAACGAATTATCAATCAATGTGGCCACTCGAATATCTAAACGATTATGATGATAAAGATATTTTAATCAAAAATGCTACAGTTATTGGAGCGATTAGAGACAATCTCTTTGACTGTAAAAAATATGCTGAGCATTACTGTAATCGTGATGTCGATGTTTTGCAAGTTTGTTTTGAAGAATTTCGAAAAATGATTCATAGTGAATATGGTTTAGATGTGTATCGATTTCTATCAATCTCATCTATCAGCATTGCTTACCAATTCAACGAAGGCTGCTTTGATGATTGCTACGAAATGAATTCAGTATTACTTGGTTTTCTACGACAAGCTACCGTTGGCGGTAGAGTGATGACTCGTGATAATCAAAAGCACCATATCAAACACAAGCTCGCTGATTTTGATAAAGTATCTCTGTATCCAGCAGCAATGGCTGAACTTGATGGTTATGTACGCGGAAAAGCAAAATTGTTTAAAAATTCTATCCCTTCAGATGCTGATTTCTACGTTGCTCGTGTGAAAATCGATTCCATTGGTATCGAGCGACATTTTCCTCTTCAGAGTTATTTTGAAAATGATTCTCGTAATTTCTCAAATGATTTCACCGGAAGAACCATTATTCTTGGAAAACAGGCGCTTGAAGATTTTGTTGAATTTCAAGGTGCTACTTATACTGTTATCGAAGGATTGTATTGGAACGAAGGATTCAATAATCAGATTTGCAAAACCATTACGAAGATGTTCAATGCTCGTTTAGAATATAAAAAGCAAAAAAACCCTATTCAAAACGTCATCAAACTCATGATGAATAGTAGTTACGGTAAGCTACTGATGAAACCTATTATCAAGAAAAAAGTTTTTGTTTCTGGTGAAAAAGACAAAGTTGAAGCCTATACACGAAAGAATATTCATAGAATGATTTCACGAACTCCAATCACTGATAATCTTGCTCTATTTGAAGAGCATAAGGCTCTTAGTGCTCACTACGCTCCGGTACATCTTGGAATTCAAGTATTAGATTCGTCTAAGCATATTATGAACCGAGTAATGTGCCTCGCTGAAGACATCAATGCTGATATTTGGTATCAGGACACCGATTCGATGCATATTGACTATGATGCGGTTGAAAAACTTGCAAATGCATTCAAAGATAAATATGATGAAGATCTAATTGGCACAGGTTTAAAGCAATTTCATGTAGATTTTGAGCTCAAAGGATCGAAAGGAAACATCTTTGCAACTGAATCAATCTTCCTCGGTAAAAAATCTTACCTTGATATTCTTGCCTGTGATGGTAATGATACTACGGGAATGCATATCCGGATGAAGGGCATTCCTGGGAAATTATTAGAAGAAGATACTTATGAAAAATATATAAGATTATACCAGAGTGAAAAGATGCGAATGAATCTCACTGAAGCGTGTCCTATCAATATCAACTCACGAACGCAAACTGTATCTAAAAGAACAGACTTTTATAGAACACTTTATTTTCCATAAATATACACACTCATGGAAACGCTGTTAAAAAATCTTTATTACAATAATGAAACAGGTTTTATTGGAGCTGACAAGCTCTATAGAAAAGCCAAAGAGCTGACGCTCTTGGCTAAAGCCAAGGAGTCTGCGACTCCTCGACTTGTCGAGAATGAGATAGACAAGAAAATAACATTGAAGCAAGTGAAAGAATGGTATAAAAAGCAAAGTTTAACGCAACAATTCAATCAACAAAATCAACAATATCCACAGTTCAAAATTACCAGCAATAATCCAAACGAGTGGCAGATGGATTTGGCTTTTTGGAAAAAACAAGTAATTTTAATCACAGTCAATATCAATAGCAGAATTGGTTATGCAAAATTGTTAGAAAACAAACAAGCAAATACCATAAAGAATGCTATTGATAATTTTTTAGATGTTCATAAGGCTACAGCTTTGATGACTGATAATGGAAGTGAATTTGTTAACAATATCGTTCAAAAATTATTAACACAAGAGGATATCACGCATGCTACTGCTTTTGTTGGAGATCATACTGTTTTGGGTAAGATTGACAGATTTATTAGAACGATAAAATCACGGCTTGTGAAGATGAACGAGATGAAACCTTTTAAAAAACTTACCCAGCAGATATTAAATCAAGCCATTGATAATTACAATGATACTTATCACTCTTCTATCGATGAAAAACCTAAAAATATGAAAGGTAAAATAATTTTTGAAGAGATTGATCACATTAAAGCTCTTATCAAAAAAGTAATCAATGATTTTCCAGAGGGTACGCTTGTGAGATATCGTTTGATAACAGATAAACCATTTTCTAAGGAAGGCGCCGAATATAGTAAAACTGTATACAAAACACAAAATCTACGAGGATTGAAAATGACACTTGAATCAGCAAATGGGCATATTATTTACAAACCTGTATCTGATTTGAAAATTGTAGATGCTTCAATCAGCGATTCGCCTGTTGAATCTAACCAGATAATAGAAGTAGAAAAAATTCTGAATCATAAGCCACAGAAAAATGGAACCAATAAATATTTAGTAAAATGGGTTAATATTGATGAGCCAACTTGGGAGCCTCAAAAGAACTTAAGATTGAACAAGAGAAACGTTATGTCAGAATTAGAAAAAGATTATTGGAAAGATAATTGAATAAAATATGTAATTAAATATACTGATAGATAAAGCAAAGCTTATCGAAGTTAATAATGCGCTGCAAAGGGTTAACTAAAAACGGTATTCAATGTACCAGAGCAGCTGGTTTTAATGAAAAATGCTCAATTCATCGAATTACTGATAAGAAAGCAAATCTTGATACAATGGTTAAAAAAGAGCTTTCTATTTTGCATAAGAAAGTTAAGACATATAGCGATAGTTTGACTAACGCTGAATATCAGCTCAATGAGGCAGCCCTCAGGGTCGCCAACACCGAGCGTCGGCTCGATGAGTTAAGAGAAAAATATGCTCTATTGGAAGAAAAACTTCTTGAAGAAAGAAAGAAGCTTGATTTAATTGACTACACAGATTATTTAAAGCAAAAAATTATTGACATCGGAGGAGAGCAAACAGCTTTCAGAGAGATTTTTAGGAATCCAAAATATGCTAACCAATTAGAAGAGCTTTTAAACGTTCCAGCTAAGAAGGCAAGAAGCCATTATTTTGATATGTTAGATAAACGAAACAAAATTTGCCATCCATATACGATGCAGAAAATTTGGAAGAAATAAAATAGTATTAATATAGTCTTTTAATAACGAGCGGAGCCCGAGGGCGCAAGCCCTGGGTTCTGCGACCCCAAGCTTGCTTGACGAGCTGAAATATTTTTTTTTGTTAAAAATCATGCATAGCATATAGAGCAAATTAATGTTTCCAAACTTCAAATCATTATCTGATCGAGAAAAAAAGCGACAAGCTCTGTTAAAACAATATACTCGTGATATTGAAAATGATAAAATTAAGAGAGAGGCATATAAAGATGCTCTTTGGGCCTCTGATCAAGAGAAAGCAAAATTGGGTACATTATCGATTTCAGGAGTTTTGAAGAAAAATGCGGAGACTTCAACAGATCCAGTAATAGAAGCAGAAACTCCAAATCAGAATGCTTCTGTTGCTCAAAAAAAAAATATCATTCCAAACGTGTCTGATGTTAGCCCACAGAGTAATATACCAACAGAAACTGAAATTAATACTAATATGGATGTGGACGAAGATGATATTGGATACGAAGATGATAGTATGTCTGATATTGATGATTTAGAAGAAAAATCAGATTTATCGGAAGAGACAAAAAACGAAATGGCTAAGAAACGTATTCGTGATATATTCAATGATATGCCTTTCCTTGCTCTTGTTGGCTATAGACCAATTGGTTTTGACGGACGAGCAAGGACTACTGTGCGTTTAGGACGAGAAGGAGCAATTATTAATGATAAAACAGGAGTAGCACAAAGTGATCAGAATGTTGATTGGTCGCTTACTGAAATGTTTATAATCCAGAAATATCGTTTGAAAAATAAATTAGATATTCGTCGAGCTAAGACAGATTTACCGATTATGAATAATGCGTTCAAACGCTGGGCTATTAATTCTGTGTATACTTCACCAGATGATAGAACAGAAGAGCCTACAAGCGATGAGGTTGATAAAGTAGAAGAATCAACCGAAGCAGAATATGAAGAACAGCATAGATTATTTTCAAATTTTAATACGCTCATTGCTAATAATATGAAGTTGATGAACTCAATATTCAAACAAAAAGTTGATGTTTTTCCATATAATGAAGGAGATTTACCAGATGGGTCATATTATTCGATAAAAAATTCAGCGGTAGGTATTCGAAAATCAGGAAAAGCCTTTAAAGAATTACCAGATTGGAAGAATAAGATTGATTGGTGGATAACTACAAAAAATGTCATTGATACGATTGCAACTCTTAATAAAACCGAAAGTCTAAATTTAGATGGGACAACAGTCAAATATAAAACGATTAATAACAAACGAGCATTAGATGACAGTTATTCATCTGATAAGCCTGATGACAAAAAACCAAGAGATTTAATTAATAGCGATCAGATGTATCAAAAAAGAATCAAATTTATTTTCCAAACCATTCCGCTATTAATTAATGAACAAATTCACCCAGTTATTAATGATCCTGTTTACAAGCGTTCATTTGATCAAAAGTACATTTTTGGACCGGATGGTGAAATCATTAATCGTGTTAGTAGAAGTCAACTTCTAAAATCTGAACATAAATCAGTTAATTCAAAAGTTGCATGGGGGCATTCATATCGTGTTGTTGTTCAAACGATGAAAAGCATTATCGATACTATTGGCGATCGTACTGATGGAGATTATAAAAAATTTAAAGAAGCTCTAATAAATACTATCAATGACTCACAAAAAATTGTTATGTCTGGCAAAGATAAAAAAGCAGACGAAATGGCAAGATTATGGGGATATGGTTTCTCTAAACTTGAAGGCAGAGGCCTTCGAGGAGGTGCTCGAACTTGTAAAAACCTTCGTAATATCGAAGGCTCTGGCACTGCTTCTGATCTTAAATATAAACGTCTTGGAAGCAAATTCATCCGTGTTAACGATCTAAAAGAAAACAAGCTTAAGCTCGTATTTCCTAATCGTACAGCTGTCGGCAAAATTCGATCAATTAGCTCTGAACTTTCAAAGCTAATAAATGAATTAGTTTTTGATCAAAATATCAATCAGCAACATTATGATAAATTATCTGTTTCAGATAAATCATTATTTCATGAAATCTTACGTATCACTCACATGCAACATCAATTTAGCAATAATCTCGAAGATCCATTAGAGCAATTGCAAGCAGAGTTTGATAAGTTAAAAGCACAAATAATGCTTGGAAATGATAATCCTGCTCTGATTCGGGAATTTAAAGCTTTAGCTGTTGATCTTTATAGCCAAAAATTGATTTCTGAAAAGGATTTTAAATCTATAGTATTAATATAAAACAATGATCATTATTCGTACGAAATTTCCAAAGACGAAAAAAGCATATCAAAAAGTTGCTGAAAAAAATATTGATCATCTATTAAAGACGATGAAAGAGATTATTTTAACTGAGACTGATACCAGTCCAAAGCCTGTTTCTGGCGCTGGCGTGGCGTATAGACCGTCTCAGAACAGTAATGCTTGGAGTTATAGCGAAAAAAAGAAAAAGGCTAAAACCTTTAAGCTTTGAGGTTACTCGATAAGCTTCAGCTCTACAATTCAGTCATCGTTGATCTGATTAATTCAATTGAATCATTTTTTTTGATCAAATCTTGCGTCTCTTTTAATGTAAAATTATCGCTATGCTCTTTCGTTATGGAAATGCTACCATTCGAATCGACAGCAATCAAACGAATATCCCGATCATTTATTGAAACGATTACTGATCCTTTTGGTTTGGTTTGGCAGATTCCCATAGTGATTGTATATCTCTATCATGCTTTTTGATGATTTCTAATAAATACAATGCTAATTTATCGTATGCTACAACTAACTGCTTCCCAGCTGGGATTTTATGATCATTGTCAGCTTCCAATACATCTTCATTAGTGAATATATGAGTTAACTCTTCTAAGTCGCATGATAGTAGGTCTTGGGCAACGATACCAAGTTGGGCTACTTCATTTTTATCGTCTCTCCAGCTATACCATTTTGGTGTTATTTCGAGCAAACGCATAGCTTTATCTGAATCAATAGAAGCATGAATATTTTTTAATCTTTTATCAGACGTTGTGTATAGAGCGCCACGAACCCAAAGGTTGTTATAAGCGTATAGACTGACCGAAACAGTGCCTCCGCCGTTGCTTCGAGCGCCTGCAGTATCGTAAGTGTACCCACTGGGCACCGCTTGGGTGATACCGCAGTTTAGATGCAAAGCACCATTTGTATTCGATTGGTTAGCACTGATGAAGCTCGCATTACCTTGGTTGCCATTAAGCACCATCATTGCTCCGTCTCCGTTCGAAGATCCGTTAAAAGTGCCAATACTAATACCAACTAAGCTCGAAGCAGTCGTCAAGAGCTCAAGAGTGTTATTAATTGAATCGGTGTCTCTGTAATGACGGATATACCAATCGTTGCCCGTCGTAGCATGACCCATACGTAATAGAATCTGAGTACCACCAATAGATGCCGATGAATACAATCGTAGTTGCGACGTCATTGTGCTGTCAGCAGCCGTTTTAACATATTTTGAATCAAGATTAGTACCGTTTTGGAAGTAAGAACCTGTAATATTCATACTTCCGGAAATATTTAACTTATAAGAAGCATTAATAACAGCACCTCCTAAGGCTAAAGATGAATCAATTTGAAGATCCCCTGGAATAGTCATCAATCCGATGCTATCGATAAGAAGCTTAAATCCATTGTGATAAATGTAAAAATTTAACGGATGCGTATCATCATTACCTCGTACTCCTATTTCACCATTGTATGCAGATGGAGCGCTAAACAAAATATTTGCAGCTCTAATAGAGTTTGTTTGATTGATTGTTATAGCGTGCCGCTGATCTGTTACGATATTAGTTAGAGCATTTATTGCTAATGAATTAGTAATTACCAAATTTGAAATACTTCCGCCTGATTGAGCCAGATATAATGAATTAGCAGTTGATAGTGAAATAGAACCATCTAATTCAGCCGAATCATAAAATGATGGATTAAAGATTGAACTGGATGATAATGGTGGAGATGTTTTAAAACCATTCATTTATTTGTTTATATATATCATTCAATATATAAAGAATATGAGCAAAACAAATTCCTTGTTGACTTGTCGACAAGGGATAGCCCTTGCCAACGGCAAAATACCAAATTTCGGTGCTGCTTTACCTAAGGACTTTCGTTCAAATGATTTAGGGGACAATACTAATCTCCATATTAAGAAACTATTTAGAGGCATCATTTTAGCTCCATCTGGATCTGGGAAAACAAATCTTGTTTTTCATATCGTTAAGAACAGCCCTAATATCTACTCTCATCTACATCTAATAGCACGTCAGCCTGATCAAGATTTATACAATTACATGAAAGAGAAACTTGGTTCTTTTATGACAATTCATGATTCAGATAATCCACCCTCTCTTGATCTAATAAAAGCTGACCCTACTGGAGGTGTTCAGTTGGTTGTCATTGACGACTATAGTTCAGATAAATCATTACAGAAGCATATATTTTCTCATTATTTTGTCAGAGGTCGCCATAAGCGTCTATCGACATTGTTTCTATGCCATAGCTACTTTGCTTGTGATAAAATGATTCGTTTAAATAGTGAATATCTAATGATTTTGAAAGCAAATTCGATGAGAGATTTACGTATGATCATCTCCGATTTTACGATTCCTGGAATGACTCTTGAACGTCTCATTCAGGCCTATGAACAGGCTACGATGGAGAAAGGTCAATTCTTATTCATTGATAATATCAAAAGTGAAATACGTTATAACTTTGATATCTCAGTTAATTCTAAGACTTTGGAAACCAAAAAAATTAGTAATGCTTAAGATAATTCTAAGTCTTACGATAAACGGAATGAGCCTCCAGATTTGCGCATTGAACGAAGCTTGGCCATACGTTGTTTCATTTCAGCAGAGCCTTTACCCTGTTTTAGTCCTAAACCAGTAAGGTTCTTTATAATAGCACGACCAGCAGGAACGGCAACACCATATGGTCCTGCGGCTTCTGCAAGAGGAGCAACAAGGCTGTCAAGACCAAGACTGATTGCTGGCTTAAGAGCTGGGTACAAATTTTTCTTTAAAAAAGTCCAAATTGAACCGCCTTGTCTCTCGTCGATATCATGAATGAGTTCTCCAGCAGCTAATTGGACTCTGCAACCCTTTCCGGCTCGTTTCGCTTTCATAATGGTATTATAGTTCATTGGATGAACAAAAAGCTTGTCAGTCGAACCAGAGAGCTCAGCGGCTGTTAAATTCGTTGGTTTCATAGATGCAAGCTTTTTAGCCTTGGCAGCATTAATCGTAAGCGAAATCTCTTTGTAGCCTTTAGTCATGACGATTGTATATTTTTTTATGAAAAAAAATTAGAATACATAATTAATTAATTTGAATTGAAAATTTCTTAGTACTAATCCGCTCGTTCAACCTCTCCAGTAAGACGATCAATAGTCATCTCACGCTCGTAAACGACAAGGACAAGATAGTTTGATCCTTGAGAGCAACTATTTACACCAGAAACCTGAATCGAGCTGGGTACATCTTTCTCAGAAATTCGACTGCAGTCAGCAATCATCACGTGATGGGCAAAAGTCCATTTATCAATATCGATTAATCCACAATTTAAATCGCGGGTTAAATCACCATTAATGGCTCCTAATTTACTGAATTCATCCATGAATGATTCATAATCATATTCATGTGATTTAGGGAAAACATTTTTATTTCCGAGTTGAACTTGGTAATTGCGAACTGACGAACCAGGTTGGCAAGTCCAAGGGGCTGAATCGAATGGGCTGGCAAATTGCTCTGTTCCGTGAGCTGTAGCCCAATGACCAGCAGATGTTTCAGCAAATGGAAGAAGTGCGACATATTTAACATTTTTTAAAGAAGCACTTAATTGGAAGTTAAAAGGAGCGTTCTGCTGACCAGTAGTAATACCAAGACCAGCACGTTGTTTAAAGTATTGTGCAAAGCAATCGAGATATCGAACTGTTTTAACAGGCTTGCTGATAATAGCACGAGGATCAACGATATCGTAAAAAGGAATATGAAGGCGTGTTGTTGAATAAGGAAGGTATTGACTAATCGATGCTGTAGTGGAATGAGCATTCTGTAGAACGCCAAAGCTGAAAGAGATCTTTGATCCGGCTGTGCTATTTAATACACCATTCATTGGATTGTTTGCAGCTGAAGAGCTAATCATAATTGGACATACAGTACCGCTTGTAAGAGTAGACGAAGCAAGAGATAGAGATGTTGGTGTTCCATTTAATTCAACAATACCCTGATTAACACGATAAGTGAGTTTCAATTGTGGATTAGCAATGAGATCTAATTCTTTGAAAATTGGATGCAAATCAGTTAGACGAATCTTAAGCATGTAGACCCATGTTCCTGCAAGAGCACCAGCAGCTGCAAAATTGGTTTCAACAAAAGCGCCTCGTCCATTTTGCTGAGCAATCGTACGAGAAGCTGCAGATGCTAAGGACCCCCATCCAAATGTATTATTTGTAGTTTCATCTACGATCATTGGAGTAGTGCTACAAAGTCGATTAAAAAGACCAGAATTAAATGCTCTTAATTCTTGGGTTTGGCCAAGAGTAATATCTAATGATTGCGATGGATCTACTTGATTATTACTATACCCATCTCCCGTCCCATTTGCAGTAGTATCAAAGTTAATACTAAACCAATCATCAGGTTGAAGGAATAGATCAGAACCGTGCTTGTAAACATCAGTAACCGACATTTCCGTCTGAGCGCGTAAGTTATTCCAGAATGATTTGTATTCATTTGTGGTAATAATTTTTCGTCCATTTAGTTCTAATTCAAGATCACTAATGATATTCCAAACACCGGTTTTCAATGTAGTTGCGAAACGTGATAAACGGGCAGAGTTGACATTTACACCCGTATTCTTTGCCGTTACCACATATGGGACAGTTAAATAAGATTCTCTAAGCGATGCAAATCCCTGAGAACCATTTAGCTGGTTAGTAGCATCAATGACGACTTGACCAGAACTGTAAGAACCTTGGTTGCCGTCTGTTACTGAGACGACACGCTTGCCTTTGCTAATGTTAATTTCGGAATCATTTTTTAGACTCGAGTCAAACAGATATTGGTCGCTTAGTTGAACTGTTTCAGAAGACATATCTTTTTATATTTTAATAAATATAAATCCGCTGAAAAAATAAATTAAATGAATCTAATTAAAGCAATAACGAGTGACCATGATTTAATAGAATTAGCTAAAATAATGAAATTAAAAATTGATAAAATTTATGAAATTTCTGAAATTAAAAAACCATTACCAAAGATAGGCACATTTATTATTCTATTACGAAAAGACAATGGAGTTGGACATTGGGTAGCTATCTGTGATAATGAATATTTTGACTCTACGGGAGTTGGCTCTCCTAAGATTCTTGGTTCTATTCCTTATAATGAGATTCAACTGCAAGGGACGATGAGTGAATTTTGTGGAATCTTTTGTCTATTATTCATTTATAGTAAGCAAAAAAATAAACCAAATCTGTTGAAAGGATTTTTTGATTTGGATAGAGATATTATATAAAATATTTTCACTAATATACCTGTGCGGATAGAAATCTCGATTTCGATTCGTACCAAATCTAAATCTTCGATTTAATATAAACAAAGTTAAACATGTCGTTTTTGCTTCCATTAACGAGTGAAAATCTTGTTCAAAATGGCTACAATAATACTTTTAAATATGAATTTCCTATGAGTTCTGTTAACTTCTCAAATACAGAAATTTCAATTCATAGTATCTCAATGTATAATTCTGTGTTCAATATCGATGCAGCTTTGTATGGAAATAACACTTTAAATATTAATATGCCAACAAGCAGCACTACTGTTCCTATTAACGTAACATTTCCAGATGGACTTTATAGCTACAATGATATTACGCTTTTCATCCAAAAGACGCTTGCTGATGCTGGTTGTTATTTAATCGATGACAAAGGTAATTATGTCCATTATATTCAGATCGTTGAAAATTCCACTTATTACAGCGCTCAAGTCGATTTGAGTCCTATACCGACCTCTTTACCAACAGACTGGTCTCGACCTGCTACTGGTATGTTTTCGGCGTCTGGTAGTGGTTTGCCAACAACAACAAGAGTTCCAATATTAGAAATTAATAATGCTTCTTTTGGGAAGCTCATTGGCTTCTCTATCGGAGACTACCCTTCAAGCTCCCAAACTACAGCTCAAGCGTTTCTTTCTAATATCACACCAGTGATTCATCCAGTAGCAGCCTATACGGTTCGATGCAATCTTATTAACAATCCCTTCTGTCTGCCAAGTGATATTATTTGTACTTTTGATATCCAGGGAACTCAAGCTGGACAACAAATCACTTATCGCCCTTCTGAGCATTTATGGCTGCCTGTTAGTAATGCAAGCTACAGTAATATTATAATTACTATTACAGATCAAACCGGAAATTTTATTAAAATCCGTGATCCGAATATGCTTATTAGCATTGCTCTTAGAGTTTCAAAAAAAACTTAGATTGAATTAAACTAATTCACTTTTTAAATTTGGAATATTACTCGAAACATATTCATTCGTCTTCAGCCATTCATAGTATTTTCCATCGTTTTCTTTAATCCAATTGATGCTCTTGTTTTTATGACGACCGAAGCGAAGGATGTACGATTTATCTCCATTGCTAAATTTGGTTTTAAGATTTTCATCTAATTCGGGATATTTGCTTAAAAGCAATTCTTGTGTTGCTAACCAACGGCAATAGTTCGGATCACGTTCGAAGATCTCATCAATATCGAGGTTCTTATATTTACCGAATTCAAGAACTTGATTCATTTCTGAAACTTTTTGTTTACTATATACCTATGGCTATAGACTTAGATAAAAAACTATTATTTAATTATATTATTTATTTATTTTTAAAACTTTTATTCAAGCATAGATATACAGCATGTATCAAATCTATTTACCCTAAAATCTTTCTTATCCGTTTCCTATATCTATCAAATGGCTTAAATTAGACTAATACGTGCTGTATGTTATTTTTTGGCTTGTTCTGAGAGCCAATTTTGATGCTTTTTAGTTTTTATGTGTTTTGATTTGCTATGATATGTGTATTTTCCACCGCATCTACAATTGTGCTTTTCATTTGCTTTACCTTTGTTATTATTGCGATACTCTATTTGATACTCTTTTGCTTTGACTTTGTTTTTATCGCGATACTCTTTTTGATACTCTTTTGCTTTAACTTTGTTATTATCGCGATACTCTTTTTGATACTGCTTACCACTAAGGAGACAAAAGGGATTATTCTTGTTAACACACGTTTTTCTAAATTTATTGATCCATAGCTGTTCAAGTGCCTTCAAATGAGACTTGTCAAATATTTCGTACTCTTTTACTAAAACCATCTTAAACTGATTAATTCCATGCTCTTTGAAGAAAGGGTAGATTGATACTCCATTATGATTATCTTTTAACCAAGACTGATAATGAGCCTTATGCATTTGCCATCTAAAGCGCAACTCGTTGATGGTACTACCAATGTAGCAAATTTCAGACTCAAGATGTATGATGCGATAAATGCTTCCAATCATTTTACTACAATTGTTGTTTTATATCTTTATGACTTTTACTATTAGGATTGACTACATTTGTGAAATATATTTTTTCAACGATATTGATCTTTTATTTTAAAATCATATTATATATAATAATATCAAATCGCAACAAACGTTGTTAAGTAATAAATCATGATTTTCAATAAAGAAGACGAATGGTTTAATCGATCATTGCAGAGCATTGCTAACGCAATTGTAAATCTTCAAGTACATAGTCAAACTATCAATGACGATAATCATGAAATTTCAATCATCGTTAACTATCAAATGGAGCAATATCTCTACACATTTAAAATTTTTCCAAGTTTAAATAACGCTCAGCGGATTGAAAAAACAGTTTCTGATTTTGGAGAATATGATGATTCTGATAATACTTATGAATCAAGTGATGAAGACCAAGATTATGAAGATGAAGTTTCAAGATTTTATGGTATTGATGAATATGAAGAAGAAGAAGATCAAGAAACAATCGATAACGATCACTTTGATATGCATATGAAAATCATTAATGCTTTAGAACAAGGAATTGATGTTTTTGATAGTGAAGATTTCGAGGATTGGATTGGAGATTTTGGCGATTGGATTATCACTAATAATTGTAAGCGATATCCTGTTGGGTTAATTGATGCTCTTGAGGAGCGTAAGATTATCATTAGAAATAAACAATTTCAAATGAAGCATTTCAAAGATAATGTTTTTGAAGAACTAATTGCTGCTGTGATGCATCCTTCCAGAATGATGAAGAATATGATGATGTTTGATGATGATGAAGAAGAATTCTTCGATAATCTTTAAGATTTCTATTTTCATTATTCAATAATATTTTTTTGAAATTGTTTTTGGTTTCTATTTAAGATTGTTTCCAGTCCTCTTAGAGTTGCTCTATGGGAATTTTTGATATTCTCTAATGAAGAGGAAGAGCTTTTGTGAGATGAGATGGACATGAGTGTTGCTATTGGACTGGTGCTGTACTTGTGGTGATCATGATGGCCATTAGTGCTGGAGACAAATGTAGAGATAGAGACAAGATTGG